>JAJMZS010000089.1:0-13703 GCA_023807205.1 Isotricha prostoma | reverse complement strand
ATCCCCAATCCCCAATCCCCAATCCCCAATCCCCAATCCCCAATCCCCATTATTTTAAAAAGATGGAGAAAAAAAATATTTAAAATTTTAAAAAAAATATTAATATATTAATTAACATAATATTATAAAAGATTATTATTTGAAAAAAATTCATTTTTAATTTAATAAATAATCAATAACCCATATATTTAAATATTAAAAAATGAAAATTTTTTTCTTAAAATTAAACTATATTTTAAATTTTTTTTTAATAATTTCAAAAAAAGAAAGAATATATTTATAAAATAAAAATATAAAAATTAATTAATTCTCAAATATAAAATTTTAATATTTAATCCTATTTTTTATTCTTATTTTTTTGATATAATTAAGCAACTTAATACATTGATTAGGTTCCATTGTTTGATAAAATCTAAGATTTTTACTTCTACCAACTAAACAATAAGGATAATAAGGTCCCCAATAATTAATATCTTGTAATCTTTTTTTAACTTCAATATTAGTAATATCAATTGGTTTATATAAATCATCAGAATTAAAAGAAATATATTTTTTTAAATCAACTTCAATATTATTTTTAACTCTTTTAGAAACATAATTTTTAGAACCTTCAGGAGGTAATAAATTATTAAATATTGTAGTTTTAAAAACTTCTTCTTTTGTCAATTCTCCTTTTTTCTTTTTTAAATTAGATGATAAAGAATTAAAAGAAGGTTGAAGATTAAATTCTTTAGTATTATTATGACTAATATTTGGACTATGAGAAGATAATTTACTTTCTTTTTTTTCATCTTTTTCTTCTTTAACTTCCAATTCTTCTAATTTTCTTTGACCAATTCTTTTCGCTTCTTCAACAGTAGGAATTTTAGTTGGAATTGATGGTAATGTAATAGGGAAATTTGTTTTATATTCTTCTAAAAGTAAAAGAATATCTCTATTTGTTCCTGCATCTGTACTAATAAATTTAGGATTATTTGTATTTCCTTTTGAAGTGATAATTTTACTTTCTGTATTTTCCATATTATTTATAATATTACTTGATTCTTTTTCACTTTTTTTTTCAATTTCTTCTTCTTCTTTTATAATTTTTGATTTCTTATCTAAATCATTATCTTTTTCATTTAAGTTTATTATTGGTTTAGGTAATGTTGTACTTCTTATTGTATTATAATTAGTTGATGTTGATGTGACTGGGGGAGAATAATATTTTTTTATACTACCATCTCCTAATCCTCCTAAATAAGTTAAAAAATTTTGATCATCTTTCATTGTTTTGTATAATTCTGAAGTATATGTTAATTTATTTGTCCAAACTTCAGGAATTTTTTTATAACAATAAACAGATTCTTTTATTCCTTTTTGTTTTGTTTCTCCTAATTCAGTTTTTTCTTTTCTTATTTTTCCATCAAAATTCATAATATCATCATAAAATCCTTTGTTTAAATTTTCAAAATTTAAAGTTTTTTGATTTAATAATCTACCTTTTTTTTTATCTATGTTAAAAGCATAATAACTTTCATTTCGTTCTTTTGTAACAGACATTTATTTATTGAATTTTAATTAAAATGATTATTTAAAAAAATTTATTTCAGTTGTTATTATTTAATTAATATTAAAAAATTTAATCAAAAAAATGTCTAATTTAAATGTTAATGAATTAAATCCATTTAAAATGAATTCATTTACACCTATTCATAATTTTGAATTTAAAGAAAAAATAGTATATAAACCAGCAATAAATTATCCAATAAAATCAAATAGAGATAATATAGATAAAAAAGAGATAATAAATTCAAATGAAAATAAAAACGAAAAATATTGGGAAAAAAGAGCAAAAGAAAATTTAGAAAAGATGCAAAAAATAAAAAATGAACAAGATTATAGAGAATTTGGTGAATTAAAAAATAAACCTACTATATCACAAGAAAGTATTTACATTGCAAAAAAATTATCAGAAGATATAAAAAAAAATGATACAATAGATAGAAATAAAAATGAAAATGAAAATGCTGCCGAATATTATAATAAAAAGAATATGGAAAATTTAAGAAAAATTGAAAAATATGAATTAATAAAAAAATTTAAAGAACAAATGTTAAAAGAAGTAGAAAATTATAATCATCAAATTCTTTTAAGTGAACCAATGTCTTATAATAATGGTCCTCAAAAAAATTATAAAAATATTAATTTAGAAAATTCAAATAATAAATTTAATAATAATCAAAATTATTTTAATAAAGCAGGAACAAATTATTCTACTTATCCTTTTTTTTCAAATAAACAAATGATTTATACAATGAATACAAATCCAATTAAATTAACAGATAGAAATGATATTTGTTTTAGAAATAAATCTTCAAAAAATAAAAAATCAATAAAAAAAATTGAAAAACAAGAAGAACAAAAAATTGGAAATGATGGAGAAATAAATGTCGAAGAAGCAGTTAAAAAAAATGAATTAAATGTTGAAGATATTAAACCAATGGAAATTAATGAAACTGATTTTAAAAAATTTTTTGGTGAAAACGGTAATTTAGATAATTATAATATAAATAATAATCCAAAATTAAAAAATACAAAAACTGTAACTTTTTTAGAACCAATGAATACAACATTTACTCAAAATAAAAGTAATGCATTATTATTATCAAGAAAAGCATCAAAGAAGACTTTTTTATCAAAATATGATTTAAAAAATGAATTGGATATAAAAAGTGGAAGTGTTACAAAAATGATTTCAAATGTTTCTTCAATTAATGAATTTAATATACAATCAAAATTTAATTCAAATTCTTCTTCAAAAAGATCTTCTAAACAATTAGAAAAAAAACCATCAAATATTCATCCGAAATCTCAATCTAAACAAAATTCACATACTCCTTCAAGACAAATGTCAAGTACACAATCATTTAAATCTTCAAAGAGTAATATCAATAAATCTAAATTAGAAAGTAATAATATTGGAATAATGTATAAAAATAATAACACTAATAAAAGTAAAATTAATGAATCTTTACATTCAAATAAATCAAAAGGTAATAAAAGTAAAATTAGTAATAATAATAATAAAGAAGATTCTTCTCATTCAAATAATGTTAATAATAATAAAAGTAATATTATTAATCAAAGTAATGAATCAAATCAATCAAAAGTTAATCATAGTAAAATAAATGATTCAAAAAATTCTAATATTAAAAATAGTAAATCGAATTTATCTAGTAAATCAATTATAGAAAGTGAAAAAAATGATGAATCTTCATCAAATCTTAATTCAAGTACAATTAAACAAAAGAGTAGTATAGAATCAAAGAAAAATACAATCAATGGAACAATAGAATCTAATAAAAAAGATTTTATAAAAATTGAAGAATCTTCACCTGTAAAATCTAAACTTAATGAAAGTTACGTTTCAGGTAAAAATAAAAGTAAAATAGAAGAAGATAATGTAGTTGTTTTAAAAAAAGATAATTCAAAAAAAACTATAAATAAATCAAATTCAAATAATAATTCAAATGTAAAGCCAATTAAAAAAAAAAGTTCATTACGTTCAAATAAAAATACTAAATCTCTTAAAACTGATTTAGATATAAATAAAAAAAGTTCAAAAAAATTAACTATTAAGAATTCACTTAATTCTTTAAAAGAAAATGAGAATGAAAATTATGTTGAATTGAATCCAATGGAATCTTTAAAAAAAAATAAATATAATTATACTGAATATAATAACAATGAAATTAATAATAATGATAATATAATAGCTGATGTTGTTATATCTAAAATACAAGACAATCAAGAAAAAAATATCCAAATTAAAAATGATATTTTTCAAAAATTTGAGCAAGATATAAATGAAAATGATCCTTGGATTAATTTTAGAGAAGAAAATAATAAAAGATTACAAGATTTAAATAATTTTAAAAATGAATTAATTGAATTTGAACCTGAAAAGTTGCCAGATGAGGCAAAAAAAGCAATTTCTAAATCAATGAAACTAAAAGTTACTAATAATTTTATAAACGGAGAATACACATCTTATGATAATAAAATTGATTATTTAAATCAAAAATTGGATATTAATAATGAAAAAAAGAAAAACTTGCTTTCTCAATTTTAATAAAATATTAAATATTTTCATTTAAATTATTATTTATCCATTTATAATGTTAATTATTTTATTTTTATATTATTTAAAATAAATTTATTTTTTCATTAAAGATTATGTTTTGAAAAAAATATTAAATATTAATTTTTCATTTTTTTTATAGAATATAAATATATAATATAAAATAATCTTTTTTTAAATAATATTTTATTTTTAATTTAAAATCATTTTTTTGATGACAAAAAAATTTATTCAAAATAAAAATATTATTCAAAAAAATTATTTCAAATCATGAAAATTTGAAACAAATCTTTTAATATTATTTAAACATTCCTTATAATCTGATAAATGAATATTATAAAATTTTTTCAATACATTAAAATAGTTATTTTGAAAACCAAATTGTTTTCTAGTTAAATGAATAATACTAATTACAATTTGTAAATAATTATATTTTAATCCAATAACACTTTGAATAATATCTTTAAAAATATTAAGTACATAATTATAAATAATAATAATATATTCATTAGTTTTATTATTTATTTCATCCTCAAAAATAATTCCATTATTAAGAAACATCATTAAAATTTCAAAAGAGGAAAAATAATTAAGTTTATAATCTAATATTTTTAAACATTCAATTTCATTTTCTATAATATCATATTCATCAATTTCATAATTGAATTCTATACTTGAAAATCTAGAAGGATCAGGTTGATGAATACTTTTTTCATAAAATTTAGCTGCTAATAATACTGAATTAATAATATATAACTCGAATTGTTTTTTAGAAATTTTTTCATCTTGAATATGAATAAATATATTATCCATGTAAGTTAATGCTAAAAAATATGAATGTTCTGAAAATTTATATATGTCATTATATTTTTTAAGTAATTGTATTGCTTTTTCTCTTTTTTTATAATATTTTGATTCTTCTGATAAAGGTTTAAATTCGGAAATTGATATTGTTTTATATATATCATAAGGACTTATTTCTATTGGTTGTTGAAAATAAATTGGTTTAATTGTATTAAGATAATTCTTTTCTTCAATTTTATATAATAATGAACCACAATCTTGACAAAAATAATAATTTTTCATATCATTAATATGACTAATTTTATTGTCTTTATGAAAACAATAATTTTCAATTCTTTTCATTTAAAAAAAAAAAGTATAAAAATTAATATAATAAAAAAAAATAAGTAAAACACAATAAAAAATAATAAATAAAAAAAATATGAAAAAAATAATATTATCATTAATAACAATCCCTTTAATAATAAAATGTTCAGGATGTGGAATTGACCCTCCATTAAACTCATCATATTGTTTTAATAGAGATGGAGAAGACACATTAGAACCATGTTGTTACTTATATAATGATAATAGAAAAATGTGTCATCTTTTTCCAAATAGAACAATTTTAGCAGAAAGTAAAATAACAATTAATAATGAAAGTTTTAATGTTGAATGTAATTTTGGAAATCAATCAACTTTAATGGGGTATCCTTGTGGTGAAAGTAATGTTACTAGTTTGGAAAGTTGTACTAATTATGCTCTTATTAATAATCCTTGTTGTTTATATAATAATTCTTTTACTGGAACACTTGTTTGTTTTTATATTGGAAAAATTACTCAAACTTCTTTATTGAGTTATGATAAAACTATTATTAATTGTTATGGAAATTTTATTTCTTTTAATATTTTTATTGTAGGTTTTTATTTATTTTTTATTGGATTATTGTAAATTTTAGGAATAAAAAATTTTTTTTTTTAAATTTTAATTTAATGTTTTTAATAAATTAATATTTAAAATTATAATTTAATTAAAAATCATCATTTTTTTCTTCTTCATCAATTATTTCTTCAGATAAAATTTCTTTATTAATTTCAACTAAAATATCATTAAATTCCTTTAAACATACATTAGTTGTATTATCAAACATTTCTACATAATTATTAGTTTCACTTAATAAAACAGATTCATAATTATTTTTCATAATTTCACATATATCATATTCTTGAATAATTGCATTTAAATTATCCCATTTTCCATTTTTTGCTGCATTTAATGTTTCTGTTACTTCATTATATTTTTCTATAAATTTTATATAATTATCTAAACTAGAACAAATTCCTATTATTAAACTTATTAATGCTTCTAATTTATTTTTTAATTTTAAAGATAACTTATAATTTTTTTTATTTGCAATAGAAATTTTTTTAGCATATTTTGACTTTTTTGTTAAATTTTCTTTTGAATTTTCTACATTTTCAAATGAATCTTTTAAATAAAATAATAAATCAGATAAATTTTTATGATTATCTTCTTCATTTTTTATACTATTTATATAATCACAAATTGCTATTTTTATTTCTTCATATTTTTTAATAATATTTTTATAATGAATAGACATTTTTTTAATTAAAATTTCACTATCATTTAATTTTCTTCCTTTTGGATTATTTCCTAAATAATTAAATACAGTAAAAAATTTATTTTTAATTTTTTCACTAGTTGAAGAAGAAAAATTAGGAATATTTTTTTCTATTTTTTGGAAGAAATTTTCATCAAAATTTGCATCATTAATAAACTTAAAAAATTCTTTTGTATCTTTAATTATTTCTTGATTATAAATAAAATTTAGATAAAATTCTAATTGTAATCTTCTATCATTATAAAATTGCTCATCATATGTCATAATTTTAATATAAGGATTCTTAGGAGTTAATTTTGGAATAACTACATAAGGATATTTTATTTTTAATTTTTTATTAAATTTATCAAAATTATCATATCTTCTTAAACATTTAAACTCTTTATCTCCTAATTTATTGATAAAAATTATTTCATATAGTTTATGAGAACCAATATAATCTTTAATATTTTCTTTTTCTTTTATAATAAAAAATTCTTTATCTTTTAAATAATCATCATTCTTTTTTAAAATTTTGTCAAATAAATTTATAATACTATTATCAGTAAAATTTAAATTATTTATATTTTTTTTATTTTTAATTGGTTGATTTATTTCTGATGAACGAATTTCAATAAAATCATTTGAACTTTTTCTTATTTTATTTTCTAAATTTGAATTTTGAATTACATCTTCAGCATCAAATATTGATACTTTCATTCCTGAATTTTCTATTATTTGATTATTTGAATATATTTCATTTTTTTCTTTCGGAGGATTATTTATTTTATTATTATCTTTTGAATTATCTTCATATTGTTTTACATAATCATTTTCAATATTTATATAACTCATTTCAGATTTATTAGGTATTTCATATTCTTCTGAAATTTTTTTTTTAAAATCTATATTTTGTTTTTCAATTTCATTATTTTCTTTTAATTGATTTTCTTCTTTTATATTGTTTACTATTTTTTTTTCTTGTTCTTCTTGAATGAATTTGTTTTCTTCTTTTTTATTTTCTTTTTCATCATAATTTATCTCTTCTTTTTCTTTTTTTTTATTATTTTCCTCTAATTCAGAAATATTAGATTTTTCAATTTCATTAATTTTATTAATACCTATATTTGAATTGTCATTTTTTTGACTTTCATTTACATTATGATTATATTTATTTTTTGGAATTTCAAATTTTTGAATATCAGGATATTTTATTTCATCAATACTTCCTTTAATTATTTTTTCTTCTTTTTTTTCTTTAATATTAAATGAAGGATATTTAATTTCATCATCATCATCTTTTTTTGTTTCTTCCTCTTTTTCCTTTTTTTCTTCTTTTTTTTCTTGTATATTAGTAATATTATCTTTTTTTTCTTTGAAATTAAAAATAGGATATTTAATTTCATCATCATCATCTTTTTTTGTTTCTTCCTCTTTTTCCTGTTTTTCTTCTTTTTTTTCTTTTAGATTAATATTATCTTTTTTTTCTTTGAAATTAAAAATAGGATATTTAATTTCATCATCATCATCTTTTTTTGTTACTTCTTCTTTTTCCTCTTTATTTTCTTGTATATTAATATCATTTTTTTTTTCTTTAAATGTAAAGGTTGGATATTTAATATCATTATCATCTTCATCTTTTTTTGTTTCTTCCTCTTTTTCTTCTTTTTCCTTTTTTTCTTCTTTTTTTTCTTTTAAATTAAAAGTAGGATATTTAATTTCATCTTCATCATCTTTTTTTGTTTCTTCTTCTTCATTCTCTTTTTCCTCTTTTTTATCTTCTTTTTGTTGAAGAATATTTTTATTATTTTTATTATATGAAATTGTTGAATATTTAATTTCATCATCATCTTTTTTTTCTTTTTCAATTAATTTTTCATCATCCTTTTTTTTAATATCTTTATTTTCTTGATTATCAATAAGTTTATTATTATCATCGAAATTAAAAGAAGGATATTTAATTTCATCATCTCCTTTTTTAGTTTCTTCTTCAATTTCTTCTTTTTTATTTTCTTCTTCATTTTCTCCTTTTTTAGTTTCTTCTTCAATTTCTTCTTTTTTATTTTCTTTTTTAATTAATCCTTTTTTATTTTCATCTTCAATTTCTTCTTTTTTATTTTCTTCATTTTCACATTTTTTATTATTAATTATTTTATTATAAATTATATTATCATTATTATTAAATGTAAATGTAGGATAATTTATTTCATCATCATCAGTAATTGAATAATTTTTATTAATTATATGACTTTCAATAACACTTTTATTATTTTTCAAATTCATATTTGATGCATTTAATTCTTTTTCATTATTTGTTTCATTTATAATTTTATTTTGATTTAACTTTTCTTTTGGACTTTTTTCATTTTCTTTCAAATGTATTTCAGGATATTTAATTTCATCATCATCAATTGATTGTTTTTTTGTTTTATATTTTTCTTCTTCTTCTTTTATAATATCAACAAAATCATGATCATAATTTTCATCTTTAGATTCTTTTTTCTTAATTGGAATTTCCATTAAATTATCATTTATATTTAATATTTGTTTTTGATTAAAAGAAATTTTTTCTTTATCATTATTTCCAGGAGTAATTATCTCATTTCCCTCATTTTTATTTTCTTTTTCTTGTATTATTTCTTTTATTATTTTTTCTTTTATCTGAGATTCTAATGATTCTTTATCTATTTTTTGAATTTCATTTATATTATAAATTTCTTCTTTTTTTTCTTTATTTTTATTCTGAATGTTTTCTTTATTATCATCTAATAAACTGTCCAAAAATTCATCATCTTTTTCCATTTGTCTTTGTGATTCTTTCATAATATTAATTTTTTTTTCTTCTTTATTTTCATTTTCTTTATATTCATTCATTTTATCAATATTTTGTATTTTATCATTATTACTATTTTCTATTTGATTGAAGTTTTGATTTGATTCATGAATATTATTTTTTATTTCATTATTATTACTTTTATCATCTTTTTTATTAATATCTTCTTTATTATCATCTTCATTATTTTTTCTTTCAAAATCATTTTTCTTTTTATCTTCATTTTTATCATTTTCAATTTCTTTATTATTTATTTTATTTTCATTTATATCACTATTTTCAATATTACTCATATTCATTAATTTTTTCTTATTTATTTCTTTATCATCATTTTGTACACTATGATTCATAAATTTTTGATTGATAATTTGACTATCATATATTCTTATTTTTTCATCAAAGCCACTAGCATTAACAAAATTAATAACTTTATATGGTAGTTCATTTGATTCATTTTTACTATTATTTTTGTTTTTCTCTTTTTCATTTTCTTTATTTTCATTATTACAATCATCTAAATCTTTATTATTATAAATTTCAAAATTATTTTTATCTTCTTCAACATTAAATTCATTTTCCATATTTCTATTATTTTCTTAATTATTATAATTAAACTATATAATATACTAAATAATAAAAATTATTTAATATTAAAATGGGTCAAGAAAATCAATGTTGTTCAGCCCAAAGAGTAATTGATCAAGAAAAAGATAGTGAACTTGACACAGAATCTAATATTTCAGTTTCAAGAATAGAACAAATTGATAGACCAGTGAATTATGAAGAACGTTTTAGTGATGATGGAATTATTTCTCAAGAAACAAATTTTAGATCATATGATTTAGAAAGTAATATTAGTAATAGAAATAATAATACAATAAAATATGATATTAATAAAATAGTTTTAATACAATCATATTATAGAATGCATTGGTATCGTGAAATATTTTTAGATAATTGTGCACAAAATAAAAAAGTAGCAGAAAAAGAATTAAGAAAATATATAACATCAAAAGATTTAATTAAATCACATAAAGGAGAATCATTACATAATTATTTTAAAAAAGCATACCCAAAAGCAGTTTATAAATTTAAATCACCTTCATATTTAAAATATAATTGCTTCACAATAAATGAATTAATTCAATATTACCCAAATGAATATTATATAGGTTCCTGGAATATTAAAAAACAATATGAAGGATATGGACAATTATATATAAATGATAATAATGGAAAATTACAAAATAAATTTGAAGGAATATTTATAAAAGGAAAATTAGAAAATTTTGGTTATGGAATTTATCCAGAAAGAGAAAATGTATATATAGGAAATTGGAAAAATAATTTAAGTGATGGAAAAGGACAAGAAGTATATTTAGGTAATAATAAAGAAGTACCATATTTATATAATGGAAAATATTTAAATGGAAGTAAAATTTATGGGTCATTATTTTATAGAGATGGTTCATATTATGAAGGAGGATTTAATCACTTTGGTAAATTTAATGGAAAAGGAACTTATTTTTGGGCTAAGACAAAAATAAAATACGAAGGTGAATGGTTTAATGATAAAATGAATGGTCAAGGTAAAATGTTATATACTGATGGTAGTATTTATGAAGGTGGTTTTGTTAATAATATTAAACATGGTTTTGGTACTTATATTTGGAAAACTAAAGAAGGACAAGGGAAAATGTATTATGTTGGAGAATTTAAAAATGATATTATGGATGGGAAAGGGAAATTATATTCTGGAGGAAAAATTCTTGAAGGAATATGGAAAAATGGTGAATATACTAAATAAGTTGTTATTTTTTTATAAATTATTATTCATATTA
This sequence comes from Isotricha prostoma, assembly GCA_023807205.1. Taxonomy (NCBI): domain Eukaryota; phylum Ciliophora; class Litostomatea; order Vestibuliferida; family Isotrichidae; genus Isotricha; species Isotricha prostoma. The sequence goes on along the minus strand of JAJMZS010000089.1, from coordinate 2,501 downwards.
TCCTTTCATTATTTATTTTTTTATTAAATAGAAAATTTATTTTTTAATTAAATTTATTTAATTAAAGAAGCTTATTTATTAAAATTATTTAAAGATAATATTTGTTAAAAATAATTCATTGTTTAAGATATTTTTTTGAAATATTTTTAATGATATTTAATTATGATAATTTATTTAAATTTAGAAATGTATTTTTTTTATTGATTTTAATAATTAAAAAAGCTTTTATTAGAAATTATCTATTTTCTAATTTAATAATTAAATTAAAAACATTAATTTAACTAATTTTTTTTAAAATAAATTTTATATATTTAATTGAATGAAGGCAGATAATAATGATAATTCTTTAAAAAAATATGAAAATGAAATAATTAAAAAAGATATGTCAAATTATATTATTGGAATATATAATATTAAAGAAAAAGATTTAAATCAACCAATTCAAATATTAAACTATCATTGGAATAATAAAAAAGAAATAGAAAGTTCTTGTGAAATCTATATGAATAATGAAAGAGTAAATTTCAATTATATGTATAATTTTACAAAAGAAGGACAATATATTTTTAAATTTGTTTTCAAAAAGTTATTAATTAATTCAAGTTGCCTTTTTTTCAAATGTTTTTCTTTAATTTCTATAAATTTAACATATTTTAAAACAAATGAAATAATATATATGCATGGGATGTTTAATGGTTGTATTTCATTACAGGAAATAATATTATCAAATGTAGTGACAGATAATGTTAAAGATATGAGTTATATGTTTTGTAATTGTTCATCTTTAAATAAATTGGATTTATCTAATTTCAATACAAGTAATGTAACTAATATGAGTAATATGTTTAGAAGATGTTCTTCTTTAAATTATTTAAATTTAAGTAATTTTAATGTTAATAAAGTAAATAATATGAGTTGTATTTTTTCCCATATAAATAAATTTTGTAATATTATATCTGAAAATGAAAAAATATTAATGAAAGTAAAAAAAGAAATTTCTAAATGAAAAATTATTTAATTATTCAAATAAAAATACAATTTTTAATAATAAACATCATATTTTTTTTATTGACTTTCAGTTTCTTTAAGTTTTTTCATTTTTTCTTCATCTGAAATAATTTCACAATCTTTATTTACATTATAATAAATATCAGATACATCTGTATTATGCTTAATTTTAAAATTCTTTAAATTTAATATTTTCAAATTATTACAATGTGCAAACATATAACTCATATCTAAAACTTTTGTAGTATTAAAATGTGACAAATTTAAATTTTCTAAACTATTACAATCAGAAAACATTGCATTCATTTGAAAAACATTTTTTGTATTAAAAGAGCTTAAATCAAGATTATTTAAATTATTACATTCCCAAAACATACAGCTCATATCAGAAACATTTTCAGTATTAAAATTTGAGAAATCAATTTTTTTTAAATTTTTACATTTCCTAAATAAACTTCTTAAAGTAGTTAGATTATTCCCAATAAAATGTGAAAAATCAATTGAAATTAAATTCTCACAATTATAAAATAAAAAACTAATATTTGATAAAATAGTATTAAAACTGAACTTAAAAATATATTTTCCTTCTTTTTTAAATGTATAAAAAAAGGAGAAATTAATTTTTTCATCATTGACAAAAATTTCACATGAGTCTTCTATTATTTTCTTATTTGAATTATCTTTATTATGATTTATTATTTGTATTTCTTTATTTAAATCTTTATCTTCATCAATTTCATATATTCCTACAATATAATTAATTAAATTGTTATCTTTGTTATCAGTAGAGTTTTGGGACGTTTTACTTTCCATTTCTTTAAATTTTTTTTTATATTCTTCTAATTCATTTTGTAGTTTTTCTGCTTTTCTTTTTTGAGCTTGATACTGTTGAGTAGCAGCAATTACTCTATTTTCTAATTCTTTACTCATTTATTTATTAATAACTATATTATAAATCTTTTTAAATGATTAAAAAAAAATTTATAATTTTTTTATATATTAATAAATATTTAATTATTCAAGTTTCTTTTTATGAAATATATTTTTTTAAAATTAAATTATAGATATCTTATTTATAAAGAAAGTTATACATAAATATCAAATTTAAATTCATCAATTTAAGTTTTTTAATTATTACTAACAATAATTAATTTAAAGATTTACTTTAAAAAATATTTTTTTAAATTGGTATAAAATAATTAATTATATTTAGGAAAAAAAAGCCAAATTCTTTAAAGAATTTATAATTCCAATATTAATAATGCTTCTATCTTAAAATTCAAATATTTTTATTACATAAATCTCTTTCAATTATAATAAATTTTTTAATATTATTTTTTTATATTTTAAATATTTTTTTTAAATTAAATTTAAACTTATTTCAGAAAAAAATTTTTTAAAAACTAATAAATTATTTTTTATTTATTTAATTCCCAACAATATATTTTGGGGATTGGGGATTGGGGATTGGGGATTGGGGATTGGGGATTGGG
>JAJMZS010000088.1:0-14016 GCA_023807205.1 Isotricha prostoma | reverse complement strand
AATCCCCAATCCCCAATCCCCAATCCCCAAAATATTTTGAAAAATTTTTATTAATTATTCTTTTTTTCAAATTTATTATTTATATTCAAATTTATTTCTTAAATTAATTCAATAATAAAAGTATATATCACTAAAAAAATTTTCAAATTTATATTTTCAATCATAAAAATAATAAATTATTAAAATTATAATATAAATATAAACAATGTCATCTTATAAAAATACAATTGATTTCCTTCATAATCACGATTTATCAATCTTATCAATTGATCAAGAAAAAATATGTTCAATATGTAATATAGAAATATATTCAAATTCAACCATTTATTTATGCGAAAATTGTTCTTTAATAATTTGTCCTCAATGTATTCAAATGATATATTTAATACCACAAAATCAAATTCCATTACAATATCTTAAATTAAAAAATTTATTATCACATAATAAACAATGTAAATCAAATTTTATGATAATATCAAATAAAAATGCAAAATGTAATGAATGTAATTCAGAAGATAAATTTTTAATGTTTTGTAGAACTTGTGAAAATTTTAATTTATGTTTAAAATGTTTTGCAAAAAGTTCAAATGATAAAATTTCATTTTCTTATTATATTCATGAACATCCTATGAAAGAATTAAATATGGCTACTGTACATGTATGTGATATATGTGAAAAAAAAGGAAATTTTTTATTTTCTTCTTTTCAATGTTTAAAATGTGATTTTGATATTTGTGAAGAATGCTTTGATAATATAATTTCTATTGAACAACCTATTAAAAATTATAATTTTTTAAAATTAAAAGATGTAAAAAATTTTAAATGTGAAATTTGTAAAAAATATTATGATGAAAAAAAAGATGAAAATGGGGATATAATTAATAATTTTATGTTAACTGATGGAGAATGTTCAATTTGTTTAGATTGTTTTTATAACAATAAAAAAATTCAATTTGAAATCGTTAATAATAGAAAAACATATCATAAATTATTTTTTGATTCTGGTAATTTATTAAAAGAAAATGAAGAATTAAAAAATGAAAATCAAAAAGTAAAAGTGATTATTACAAGACTTATTGAGATTATAGAAAAGGAAAGAGATAAAAAAAAAAATAATAATGATGATAAAGATAAAAGTGATAATAGTGATAATGAAAATATTAATAATATTATACTTAATAATGATATGAAAGATAATAATTATAAAAATAATAATAATCAAATTAATAATAATAATACAAATAATTATGCAAAAGAAGTTGAAGAAGTTGATACAATTGCAATGGAATATAAAATTGAAAATAAAGAAGATGAAAAAACCACAAATGAACAAAAAGAAGAAATAGAAAAATTACTGTCAATTATTAAGGAAAAAGAAAATGAAGTTAAAAAAAATAAAGAAGAAATGAATCAAAAATTAAATAGACTTTATAATTCTAAAGACCAAAATGAAAAAAAAATGAAAGAAGAAATGAATTTATTAAAAAAGAAAATAAATAACAATAATTCAAATGGAAATCCAGTAATTATAGAAAATAATTCTAATTTAATGGAACTAAAAAATCAAATAAATGAAAAAGAATTAAAAATTGAAGAATTAAATAATTTAATAAATGAAAAAGATAAAAAAATGGCAGAATCAGAAAAAATAATAAAAGAAAAAGAAAAGGATTATAATTCAATGAGTAAAAGTTATACTGAAGTAAATAATAATTATATAAAATTAATTAAAAAACATAGAGAAGAAAAAAAAAAAGTTGACCAATTAATAAAACATTTTGATATTAAAGGCGATATTCTAAACCAAATATTCAATCTTAAAAAAAAATAATCAATAATTTTTGAAGTTAAAAATTTAATATAATTTATTAATAATATTCATTCTTTTTATTAAACTTATTTATCGATTTTTTAAAAAATTAAATAAACAATATTTTTAATTAGAATATAAAATATGATTGAACAACAAGACACATTACAGAATATGGTAAATACAAAAAATAAATTTTTTTATTGTTTTAAATAATAATTGAAATAAATAATCATATTATCTAAAAGTTAATTCTTTATTTTATTTATTTAATATGAAATATTTTATTAAAGAAAAATATTAAATGTTTTTAAAGAATGTATTTGATTTCAACTTTTGTAAATGATTAATATGTATTTTTCCAAAATTAAAACAATAAAAATTAATATTATTTATAACTTTATTAATTTACAAATTAATTTTTTATCATTAATTAAACTTTAATGTTATTAAAAAAACTTTTTTTTTCATTTATTTTATTGTCTTTTTAAAAATATTCAATTTCAAAATTTTAAATAATTTTTTTTATTTTTTTTTATAAATAACTAATTAAATAATGTCATTTGACAAAAAAATAGAAGATTTTTATGGTTTCAATCCAAATAAAATGATTTATGATATAAGTGATGAAAAAGATAAAATATGTTTTAATTCAGGAAATATAATAATTCAAAAATCTTTTTTAGACTCAAATAATATACTATTTGGAGAAAGTTCAGGTAATACTATTAAAACAATCAAATTTATTAAAAGAGGAAAATATATTATTACTACAGAAATAAATGGAAGTGAAAATAATTTAATTATTTTAGTTTATCAAACTCAAAATAATATAATATTATATCATAAAACAAAAATTGATATAAATGAATATTCAACTTTACATAATAAAAATGTTTATTTTGATATTAATTCTAATCTAGAATTTATAATATGTTTATTAAATGAAAATAATGAAATATTAATTTTTAAAGGTAAATTAGAAAAAGATTCTTTATCAATATTTTGTGAATATTTTTGTATTATAAATAGACTAGAAATGTCAATTAAATTAATTAAATTTATATTTGAGTATAATTTATTAATCTGTACTAGTAAAGAAAAAATTATATCTATTAAATTAAATGAAAGTAATGATAATGAAGCGAATTCTTTTGAAATTATGAATAAAATTTCAAATGATTCATTTAATTATATTCCAAAATCAATGAAAATATTAATGGATAATATTGAAATAAAAAATAATTTAATTGAAGAAAACAATCAAATTAAAATAATAATTTTATGTACAAATGGTAAAAGCCATATATATTCAAAAGAATTAATTTTATTAAAAGAAATATCATTAAATACAATTGAAAATAGTTATAATTTAGATGATGAAGAAGAAAATTTTGATTTAATATATAATTTTTCATATTTATCAATTTCTGAAGGAATAATTATTCTAGGTGGTGAAGATAGTAAAATTTATATATATGATTCAATTTCTTATAATCAAAAATATACAATTAATATTTCAGAATTAAATGATAAATCAATAATGTCAAAAATATCTTTTATTTATATTAATGAAAAATCTGATATTATTTATATTATTTTATTTAATGGACAAATTTTTTCTGGAAAACTTTCATTAATTTTATATAAAAAACCAGGCTCATTAAAATTATTATCTTATGGTCATAAAAATAAAATAATTTCTTTAGATATTTCTTCTTATGATAATGAAAATAATAATAATGCATTTTATACAATTAGCCAAAATGGACCTTTAATTAAAACTTATTTTAATGGAAGTAAATTTACAAATTTAATTTATAATAATGAAAAAATTAAATTTACAACTTGTAAAATAAATCCTAAATATAATAATTTATTATATGCTGGTGATGAGATGGGAAATTTATATATTTTTGATATTGATAATAGGAAATTTGAATTAATAAATATTGATAAAATTGCTAATTTTAAAATTGACTCAATTTCATTTAGTAATAATATTAAAAATGATTATTTGTCAATTGGATTTGATTCTGGAATGATTACAATTCATGATATTAATATTCAAGATTATAAATGTGATTTTATTTTAAAAGTTTGTGATGATTTTAATAATAATTTTAATAAAGAAAAAATAAATTCATTTTGTTATTTTTATGAAGATAATGATAATAGAATATGTTATTTATCAAAAGAAAATTCAATTATGGTCGGAAATTTAAATTCAATAAATAATAATATTATTTTAATGAATGAAGCAAATTATTCTTATAATATAAGTAAATTTGGTTATATTTTAGATATTAAAATTCATCCTTCAAAAAAATATATTTTTATACTTTTATCAAGTTATCAAATTGATGTTAGAAATTTAGATAATATTAATGTTAGAATTGGTATATTAGATTTATTCCAATATAAAAAAGTAAATAAAATAGATTTTGATATATCAGGTGATTTTATGATTTATAGTAATTATGATAATCTTTATATTTATAATTTAAGAAAAAATAAAGTTTATAAGGAAATTAATAAACTTTTTGATATGTCTTTTTGTAAATTTACAAATGATGGAAGATATTTTATTTTATGTGGAAATAATGGTTCCTTTTGTATAATGTTAAATTATAATGATATTAAAAACTTGATTTATAATTATAAAGATGCTGAAATTAAATATGGAATTAAGAAAGTTAGAGAAATGTTTAATTTACAATTAGATGATCATCTTCTTAAAGAAAGAAATATAAATAAAAAAAAAATAATTCATCCACATGAAGAAAATAAAGAACAAAAAATAGAAAAAATAAAACATTCAAATACTCAACAATATTTTATTGATAATAATAATTTTAATTTCATTCAAAAAAAGAATCTTCAAAAAATACATATTATGGATGATTATAAAAAAACAAAAGACAATTTTGCAACAAATCAATTTAATAATCAAAATTTATATTTGTCACAAAATTATCAAAATCAAAATATACCATTACAACAAGATTTTACTTATTCAAATAATAATTTAATTCAAAGTCAAAGAATACCACAAAATAATATAAATTATAATAATACAAATCAATTTATTCAAAATCAAAGAAATTTAAATTATAATAATTCAAACCAATTAATACAAAGTGAAAGAATTCCAGAAAAAATATATGATATTAATAATTCAAATAATAATTTAATTAGAACATTTCAGTCACAGAGAATTTATCCTAATTCAAACTATATTACTTTAAATAAAGATCCATCAATTTTTCCTATTAATCAAAAATCAACAATTAAAAAAATTAATAGGAATTATTATACTAATTCAAATAATATGCTTTATCCAACTATAACAAGTGATATTGTTGAAACAAGTTCAAAACAAAACCAAAATGATATTAGAATTAAAAATATTTCCAAAGCTGTTTTTGAAATGTCAAAACCTAATATTGAAAAAGAAAGATATCAATTGATAAGAAATCAAAGAACAAATCAAGAAATTTTTAAAAAACAATCTCAAGTTTATTCTCAAAATAATGATCGTTTTAAAAATATTATTCCAAAAGATTCTTTTAAACAAAATTATAATATAAATAATGAAGAATTTAAAAATATTAATCAAAAAGAAACATTTAATAATATTAATAATTTTAATCAAAATACATCAAATAAAAATTTTAATTCTGATTTTAATAATATAAATAATTCAAATTATAATGAAAAGAAACAAAATAATAAAAATTCAAATCAAGATTTAAAAATTAGAAAAAATTATACTCAAAATTATAAAGTAGATTTAGAAAAATTTGAAAATGAATCTTATTATTCAAGATTCACAAATAACGGTAGTTATTATATTAATAATGGAATTGATAATAAAAAAAGAAATATTTTACCTGATGATGATAGTATAGATAATATAATAGAAGAAGTAAGTAATAATTCTTTTGAAAATAAAAATATTCAAAAGAAAAAAAGTAAAATTAATGAAAGTTATCCTAGTGAACAAAATTCAATAAAAAACAAATCATCTAATTCAAATAGTATTAAAAATGAAAAAAATTACGAAAATGAAAAAAGAAATTATATTTCACAATTTAATAAATCAAATAATGATTTTTCAATACATTCTTTCTCTAAAAAAGATAATAATTCTGCGTTTGATGACATTGATAATGTTGAAAAAGATATTAAAAGATTTGAAATAGAAAATAGAAATTATATTAAATAAAAAACTATTATTTTTTTAATATTTAAAAAGAGGAATAATAAATAATATAAAAATTCATTATATTTTTCAAAAAATATATTTTGAAATTTTTTTAGAATACTAAAAATAAAAAAAAAATGAAAATAAATATTATTTTTCTCTTAATAATAATCCTTTTAAAGATAAATAAAGCAAAAATTTCAAAACAAAACAAATTGATATTAAATTTTGAAAAAAACAAAATAAAAATATATGAAGAAACAAATATAAATAATTCAATTAATGAAAATCAAACACAACATCCTTTACATCCTCCTCCTCCTCCTCCACCACCTCATGATTTAGATGATGAAAATAAAGGAACTCCAATATTTATTATTATTAAATATTTTTTAATTGGAATTTTTGTTATTATTTTCATTATTCTTTTTGTTTTTTTTTTCATTCAAAATTTTAATAAGTATAATAAAGAACAAGAAAAGATATTTTATAATAAAATACATTTATTAATGAAATTAAAAGAAAAAAATAATGAAATAAAAGAAAAAAATATTGATATTGATAATAATTATAATAAAAGCCAAAGTAATTTAAATATTAATTTAAATGCACCTTCTGTAATTAAAAATAATTCAATTGAAGAAAAAATATATACAAATAAAAAAGATGAAATTTTTTTAAATAAAGAAGATATTACAGTTAACGATAATGGAGTAATAAATCCAAGTGAAGATGACTTAAAATTATATAAACCTTATGAAATATAAGAGTTAATAAATTTAAATTATATAATAAATATATTTATTTACAACAAAAAAATAAATTTTTAATTAAAATAATATTGGTTATTAATAAATTTATTTTTTATGATTATAATATAAAGAAATTATATTTAAAAATTTAATATTTATTATTATAATATAAATATATTTTAAAAAAATAAGAAATTTAATATTTTAAAATAAAGAATTATTAAATAGTTTTTAATTTGATTTAATTTCTTTTTCATCAAATAATTCCAATAAAAATTTCCTTAAAGAATTTTTAAATAAAATAATACAAATAAATATTAAAAGAATAATTCCAATTCCATTATATAATTTATAATTTATTATTTTAGTTAAATATTTCCTTTTTGGATAATTTATTATTTCAATTAAATAACTTCCAATTATTTCACTTTCTTCTTTAAATTGATAAGCTTTAGATGAAAAAATTAAAGAAATTAAAAAAAAATCATTTTCATAATCATCAGAACAATAATTTTTTATTATTCCATTATTATTTGTATTAATTAACATTGAATCCATATTATTAAGTTTTAAATATTTTTTTTCATATTCTTTTATATAAATATTATCACATATTATTTTATACTTAAAATTATACCCTAAAGCTCCTATAAAATGAGTATTGATTTGATATCTCGAATTTGGTTTTAAATCTTTAAAATATATTTTAAATAATCTTTCAGTATTCATTTTCATATCTGAAATTAAATGTTTTTCTCCAGGAAATAATCTGATTATTTCAGAATTAAATATTTTTATTAAAATGAAGAATAAGTAAAAAACAAAATTATTTTTCATTATGAAAATATTAAAATTTGTATTGTATTAATATTATTTATTATATAAAATATAATACATTACTATTATATGTTTATAATTAGTTTCTTGAAAAGTTGAAAAAATTTTATTTTTTTAGATTTCAAATATATTTAAAAAGTCTTTTTATTTCATTATTTTGATTGAATGATTTGAAAAAAGATAGTAAAAAAAAATACAGTTAATAAATTATTATATTCAAATTTGAATTTTAAAACCCTTTAATAAATTCTCAAAAAAAGAATAAAGTTTAAAAAAATTAATTTATTTATTAAAAAAATTATTGAAAAAATGTCATCACCAAAATATAAATTAGTAGTATCAGATTTAGATGGAACATTATTAGTAAATTCTCATTTACCTGAATTTAATTTAAATTCAATAAAAAAAATAAGAGAAAAAGGAGTAAAATTTTGTATTGCAACAGGAAGAACAATTCAATCAACAAGATATATTTTAAAAGAATTAGATTCTTATAATAAAGAAAATGAATATTCAATTTTATTTAATGGTTGTACAATAATAGAAAATAAAGATAATAAAATATTATATTTTAAAGGAATAGAATATGAAATTGCAAATAAATTATTTGAAATAGGAAAAAAATATAATGTAATGTTATTAGTTTATACAATTGATGCATGTTATGTTTGGAAATCATATGAAAATGAAGTAAAAAGACAAGAAAAATTAGATGAAAAATTAACATTTATGACTGATTTAAATATTGATTTTATAAAAGAAAAAAAAATTCCAGTGACAAAAATAATTTTTGGTTCAGAAGATAATAAATATTTATTAGAAATAAAAAAAGAATTAGATAAAATATTCAAAGATGATATATCAATATCATTTTCATCAGAAGTTTATTTAGAAATAAATTCAAATAATGTAAATAAAGGAATTGCTTTAGAATGGTTATCTAATTATTTAAAAATAAATATTAATGAAACTATTGCAATTGGTGATAATAATAATGATCTTTCTATGATTGAAAAAGCAGGTTTGGGAATTTGTGTTCAAAATGCAATTGATAATATTAAAAGTAAAGCAAAATATGTTACTGAAAAAAAATTTGATGAAGGAGCTGTTAAAGAAGTTTTAGATAAGTTTATTTTAAGTGAGTAATATTTTTTTATTTAATTTTGTGAATATATATTTTTTTTCAGTTAAATAATTATTTTTTTTTTTCTTAATTTTTTCTTTTAATTATGATTTTATTTAGGGTGATATATATAAAAATAAAATAAATGAATTTGGATTAATATAATTTTTATAATAATTAATTATTAATTATAAAATAAATTTTCTAAAAAAAGGATAATTTTTTAATAAAATAAATTTTTTTTTCAAAAGTAAAAAATATCAAAAAAAAAACTTTTAATCCAATGCCCAAAAAGAAAAAATAAAAAAATGTCATCATACAATAATCAAACAATCAAGGCATTTATTTATATAATCTTAACAACATTATCAATAATATTTCTAACATCTTTCTACATAAAAATAAGAGATAATAAAATATCTTATCCAATTACATTTCCAAATGATAAATGTACAAAAACTCCACAAGAAATATTAAAAGAAATGAAAGGTGGACTTTGTATTGGAAATACATTAGAATCTCAAATAGGTGAAACATATTGGGGAAATCCATATTTAACTCAAGAAATAATAGATGGTTTTATGAGTAGAGGAATAAAATCTTTTAGAATTCCAATTAGATGGGATGATCAAATTATTAATATTAAAAATTATACAATTAAACCAATATATTTTAAAAGAGTTCAAGAAGTAGTGAATTACATTTATAATAAAGGAGGATATGTTATTATTAATACACATCATAGTAAAAATGAAAAATATATTGGAAGAGATATTGAAAATAATAAAAAAAGATTAGTTTCTTTCTGGAAACAAATATCAGAATATTTTATATCATATGGTGATAGATTAATATTTGAATTATGGAATGAACCAGTTGAAGATAAAAATTGGTGTGGATATCAATATTTTTCTCTTTTAGTAAATGAATATAATGAAATAATGTTAAAAACAATAAGAAATACAGGAGGAAATAATATTAAAAGATTAGTAATAATTCCTCCTTATGCAGGAAATGGAAATTTAGTATCAATTGTTAATTTTAAATTTCCAATTTATGATAAATATACAGCTGCTTCTGTTCATATGTATAGACCAAGTGGTTTTGTTGATGGTTGGCATAAATATTTAACTAAACAAAAACAAAGTGATATGTTCTTTGTTTTTAGATTAATTAAAGAATATTTATATGATAAAAATATTCCTATTGTTATTAGTGAATTTGGTGCTAAAGATAATGATAATTTAAATGAAAGAATTAAATTTACTAAAATTGTTGCTCAATTTTCACATTCTATGAATGCTCCTTGTTTTTATTGGGATGATGGTGTGAAAAAAAATGTAAAAACTTTTGGTATTTTTGATAGAAATAAAAAAATTTGGATTTATCCTGAAATTAATGATGTTATTGTTGAAGAATATAATAAAGAACCTATGAAAATTGAAGATTTACCTTTTTATGAAAATATTACTTCTAATCCTTATTTTATTACTAATGTTACTCATGATGATAATTGGTATATTCCTAAACCTTTTATTAGAACTTTTACTATTGTTATTTTTTATGGATGTGAATTTTCTAATTTTAATCCTTATTGGCTTACTGAAAAAGGAATTTTGAGTTTTGAATTTTTTACTAATCAATTTGCTTTTAATCAAGTTTTAATTGAAACTGTTCAAAATCATACTTTTTATAATGTTCATTTTACTGTTGAAAAATTAGATAATGGAAATTTTATGGGTAAAGTTAATTATTGGGATATGGTTAAACAATATGATAAAATTATTGATTATAGATATATTAGGTTTTATTCTAATGATAGTAAAGCTGAAGTTTTTAATAGTACTTATACTATATATGAATAAATAAGATATACTTTTTTTGTTAATTATTTATAATAGAATTTTATGTGATGATTGATAAATTTATTTAAAATTAAATAATTAAATAAAATTGATATTTTTGATTAAATTATTTTTAAATATAATTTATTTATATGAAAAAAGATTAATATATTTATAAATATCTTTTTTATATTTAATCTTAAATTATTTTTATTAAATTATTAAAATATGATTAAAATTTATTAGAGCAATTATAAAAAAAATAATTTATTTCCAAATTAATTAATTAAAATAAAAAGTTTTATTTTAAAAATAAACATATTATAATATCCAAACTTTTATTATTTTATCACATCCATATGTAATTATTAAATCATTATTCAATTTAGTTATTCCATAAATCCAATCATTATGTATATCTTTAATTATTTGAATAAAATCAAAATTATCACTTCTATATATAATAATATTATTAGATTCACCTCCTATTAAAATCAATTTTTTATTTTCAATAATACATATTGCACAACAAAGAAAATTATTTTCAATTGATTTAATTATTCCTTTTTCAAAGATTGAAATAATTTTAATTCTCCCATCATTTCTTCCTCCAACTATAATTTTATCATCATCAATTCTTTTTAATGCATTATTATTACAACAAAAAGCATTTTTAATATAAACAATACTTTCAAAATTATTAATATTCCAAAATTTTGTTCCACCACTTCCAGAAGATATTAAAATATTTTTATTATTTAATATTAAAATTGATCTTATTGTATCTGAATGTTTTAAAGATGTAATTAATTGATATTTGTTATTATTAATATTTTTTTCCCAAATTTTTACTGTACCATCATTTGAACATGAAATTATATTTTCATTTAAATAATATAATACTTTATAAATATAACCATTATGTGCATTTTCAATTATTTGATTTATTATAAATAATTTTTCTTTATTTTTAATCCAAATTTTTATACTTTTATCCCAAGAACATGAAATAAAATTATTATCATCTTTAATATCTATATATAATATATAATCATTATGTGATTTTGAAATTAATTGAATTATATTAAAATGTATATCATATATTTTTATTGTTTTATCATATGATACTGATATTATATTCCCTGAAGGAAAAGAAGTTATAAATCTTATCCAATTTGTATGTGCATTTATTGAGTTTATTTGTGTTAAATGGAATTTAGTTTTTTTCTTTTTTTTAAATGGATTAAAATCTTCTAATATATTTATTTCTTTATTTGTAATTATTTTTGATACTTTTTTATTTATAGTTAATATGATATTTGGATTATTTTCTATTATTAAATATAGTTTTTCTTTATTTTCATTTTCAATCTGAATTTGTTTTTTATCAAATAAATCAGAAATAAATTCTATAATTTCTTTTATTGATATTTTTGATTTAAATAAATCAAATGAATGAAAATAATGTAAATTGAATAATGATTCATAATAATCTAATGAATAATTATCATTATTTTTGATAGTTATAATAATCGAAATATTATTTTTGGAATTTAAATTAATTCTCCATTTATTAATTTTTTTTTCAACTTTAATTGGGATATGTTTAAACATTTATGATACAATTTTTTTTGAAATTATATTATTATAAAAATCACTTTCTTTTAATTTAATTAAAATTAATTTTACACAATTTATTTTATTAAATTTATAAAAAATTTATTTCATTTAAATTACTTCTATAATTAAAAATGTTAATTTAAAAATAAAAGATATAAATTTATTTACTTTATTCAAAAAAATAAATTGTTTCTTCAGTCCCTAAAATTATTCTTTTATCTTCTAATTCCTTAATATAAATATTTCCATAACCTGATTCCTGGAATTTATAAACAGAATTAATATTAACTTTTAATTCTTTTTCTTTTTTCTCATCGTTTTCTTCAAAAATATATTTAAATTGACAAAAATCAAAAGTATAATGTTTCTCAAACTTCATAGCAGCGCATAACAAATTATTATCAGATAAATCTCCCAAACCAACAATACAATATATATCAGGAATTTTAATATGTTTAACAATTATTCCTTTTGTAATAGAAATAAAATATAAATTATTAATTCCAGCAAAAAAAATCATGTCATCAGAAATTTTTCTTACAATATCATCTGTACTTTCACTAATTATAAGTTCAAATCTTGTTACAATTTGTTTATTTTCTAAAGAAAAAATATTTAAATAAATTCTATTAATAAATACTATTATATCATTATTCATTGAAATTATATCATAATGTTCAATAGAAGGATCTGGTAAATCTATTGTTGTTTCTCTGTGAGTATTTTTTTTTTCACTATTTGATTTATTTAATGAAATTAATTTAAGATAATGTGTTTTATTTAATATAACAATATTTTCATTTTCAAGTTTTATCATTTGAGAAATCCAATTATTTTGTGCATAATTAAATAAAAAATTTTTTATATTTGTTATTTTTATTTTATTTGTAATATTATCTTTTATAAGTGTAAATTTTTGAATTTTTTCATTACTAGATATTAAAAATTCTCCGTTTTTAATTTCAATGATTTTATGATCTGCTCCATCATAAAGTTTAGTTGAAAAACCTTTTTCTGATAATATTTCAAAAGTTTTACTATCAAATATTTCTAATTCTCCATTTGCATAAATTCCATATCCATATAATATTAATATTATTTCTTTATTATCAATTTTTGAAGGATAAATATAATTTATCATTCCATACATTTTTTGTTTTTTAGTGATAATTCTATTTCCTATTAATTTACATGTTGTTGGAATTTTATTTTCATATTTTATTTCCTTGATTGTGTTTAGTTTTTTTTTTTTATGAAATTTTGAGCCCATGTTTTTAATAATTATATTATTATATTATTATTATATTGTTTATTTTTTTTTGAAAATTATATTAATTAGAAATAATAAAAAAATCTATTTGAAAAATATAATCTTTCATTTATTTTATATAAAAATAATAATATTTCAATAATAAAAATAAAAAAAGATTTAAAACTTATATTTTCAAACAATAATTTAAAATAATTAAAATTAGGATTAATATCTACAGAAACTTTTATAATTTTATTTTATTAAAATAATAATTTTTTAGTATAAAAAACTTATTTACTATTTTTAAATATAAAAAAATCGATTTTTCATATTTAAAAGCAAAAAGACTTATAAATTTCATTCATTAATTTAGAAGATTTATGAAAAACAAACCTAATATATATAAATAATAATTTCATCATTTTTAAAATAATTTTGATGAGATAATAATTTTTATTTTTACTGTTATTTATTTTTAACTACTTTAAAAATTAAATTTTTGTTTTTTTTATTTTTTATTTTTATTTATTTTTGGGGATTGGGGATTGGGGATTGGGGATTGGGGATTGGG
>JAJMZS010000087.1:0-14322 GCA_023807205.1 Isotricha prostoma | reverse complement strand
AATCCCCAATCCCCCATTCAATATAAATTTATTTATTATATAAACTTTATTTTTAAACTTTATTCTTGAATTATAAAAAAAATTAACAATCGAAAAGTTATAAAAAATCTATAAAAAAAAGGGAAAAAAAAAACTATATGTGAAAAGAATAATAATTAAATCTTATAAAATAAGATGGGAACAGAACAAGTACAAAGAAAAAAAACAAAATTAAAACAGGATGAAAAATTTAAAGATTATAAAAATGGAGAAATCTTAGAAACAAAAGGATTTTATTATCAAAATAGAGCAACAAATGAAACAATAATAAAAGTCTTCATTTCACAAACAATGAAAGGATATTTCAATAATAATAGTGAATTTATCTTAATTTTAGATATATCAGGCTCAATGGGTTCTTATGTAAATGAAATAATAACAAGAGTAATGCCAAAAGTATTTGATTTATTACAATATCCTGAAAATAAAACATTTTATTTTATTGGTTTTACTGATGATGTTTATTATTATGAAATGACAAAATATGATTTTATAAATTCAAATATTGGATCGCAAGGAGGAACATATATGAAAAATGTACCTTTACAATTAGGACAAATATTAAACAAATTTCCAACATATACACATATTAATATATTAACTTTATCGGATGGTGAAATTGCTGACCAATTTGAAACTAAAATTAGTGCAGAATTTGTTTATAAAAAGTTAAATGGAAGTTATTATAATATTAATTCAAAAGCAATTCTTTTTATGTCATCTAGAGGTGCAAATCCTGATACTAGAGCACTTTGTTCTTTGTTGCAATTTAATAGTTTCGAAAATTCTAATGAAAGAAATTTAACTTCTTTTCATCCTAATAATTATAGTTTAAATGATTATAAAGTTGATGAGTTTTCTAAATTGATTGCTTCATTATTTCTTTTTTTTCTTTCTGAATGGGAAATTCAAAGTATAGAAAAAAATTTAAGATTTCAACCAAATGGAACAACTTTTCAAAAATTAAAATTAACTGCAGGAAAACATACATTTTTTATTGATAAACTTTATTATAATTTAAATAATATTGTTACTTTATATTCTTCTTCTCAATCTAAATCAATTCCTTTAATTAATATGGGTGAAGTTACTCAAAATAATCTTTATGAAGTTTATGAAGAAGTATTTGAAACTATTATTAATATAGTTGTTGAATATAAAGTTTTAAATAATGAAGAATCAAAGAATAAAATTGATTATTATATTCAATATGTTGAAAATTTAGAAAATAATACAAAAGGAAATGAAAGTGTAAAAAGTAATGTAATAACTACAATATTAAATGAAGTTAAAAATGAAAGAAATATATACAATATACAAGGAGAAAGATTAAAAAATTTTATTAACGAAATAAAAGAAAGATGTAGAAAAATAAAAGGATTTTATTATCAAAGTAGAGCAACAAATGAAACAATAATAAAAGTCTTAATTTCACAAACAATGAAAGAACAATTCAACAATAGTGAATTTATCTTAATTTTAGATATATCATCATCAATGAGAAATTATGTAAATGAAATAATAACAAGAGTAATGCCAAAAGTATTTGATTTATTAAACTATCCTGAAAATAAAACATTTTATTTTATTGGTTTTAATGATTATGTTTATTCTTATGAAATGACAAAATATGATTTTATAAATTCAAAAATTGAAGCAAAAGGAGGAACATATATGCAAAATGTACCTTCTCAATTAGAACAAATATTAAACAAATTTCCAACATATACACATATTAATATATTAACTTTATCGGATGGTGTAATTGTAGACCAAACTCAAACTAAAATTAATGTAGAATCACTTTATAAAAAGTTAAATGGAAGTTATTATAATATTAATTTAAAAGTAATTCTTTTTATGTCATCTATATATGAAAATCCTGATACTACATCACTTTGTTCTTTGTTGCAATTTAATAGTTTCGAAAATTCTAATGAAAGAAATTTAATTACTTTTCATCCTAATAATTATAGTTTAAATGATTATAAAGTTGATGAGTTTTCTAAATTGATTGCTTCATTATTTCCTTCTTTTCTTTCTGAATGGGAAATACAAAGTATAGAAAAAAATTTAAGATTTGAACCAAATGGAAAAACTTTTCAAAAATTAAAATTAACTGCAGGAAAACATACAATTTTTATTGATAATCTTTATGATAATTTAACTAATATAATTACTTTAACTTCTTCTCAATCTAAAACTATTTATTTAATTAATTTTCGTGAAGTTACTCAAAATAATCTTTATGAAGTTTATGAAGAAGTATTTGAAACTATTATTAATATAGTTGTTGAATATAAAGTTTTAAATAATGAAGAATCAAAGAATAAAATTGATTATTATATTCAATATGTTGAAAATTTAGAAAATAATACAAAAGGAAATGAAAGTGTAAAAAGTAATGTAATAACTACAATATTAAATGAAGTTAAAAATGAAAGAAATATATACAATATACAAGAAGAAAAATTAAAATATTTTATTAACGAAAGAAAAGTACAATTGCAAAAAAAAATAGAAAATGAAAGTAAAAATGAAGATGAAAATGAATCAAATATAGTTGATAAAGAAGGAGACAATGAAATCATAAATTATAAAAGTTCAAAACAATTACCAAAAAAAATAGAAAATGAAAGTAAAAATGAAGATGAAAATGAATCAAATATAGTCGATATAGAAGGAGATAATACAATCATCAATTATAAAAGTCCAAAACAATTACAAAAAAAAGAAAAATATAATGAATTAACACAAGATGAAATAAATAAAATCCATCAAACAATGGCAATAGAAATAATGGAAGAAATGACTGAAGAAATGAGAAAAGGTGAAAAGGTGTATGCAATAATAAATCACAATGACATATTAAATTTGATAAAAAAAATAAAAGAAAGATGGCAAAATTACTTATATTGTCATTCAAGTTTACAAGATGCAAAAGAGGAAGAAATATCAAAATTTATACAACAACAAAAAATAACATACCAATCAACATATAATTCAGTAAAAGAATCATGTGAATTTGATATACCTTTATTTAAAATAGGACAATGTTGTGGTTCATGGAAAGCTAGAAATGGAATAATTGGGAAAAGATTATTATTTTCAAGTAAAGATAGTTTTAAAAATTTTAGACAAGATAAAGTAAAAAATAAAACACAATATTTACATGGGTCAAATGTAACATTTGAAGAAAAAGGTAAAGTAATAAAATATAATTTTGAATGGCAAAGAAAAGATTATAATTTTAGGATGATTATTGAATATCTTGAGAAGAAAAATATGAAAGAAATAAATAAGAAAGAATATAAACCTATAATTTTATATTTTCATACTAAAGAAAAAATGGATTTAGCAAAAGAACTTTTATTTGGTGATACTGATAAAAATATTATTAATAATTTAAATCATTTGATAAAAGCAATTAATAATTCATTTACTTTTTATGGTATACTTAAAATACTTTCAGTAAAAGAAAAAATAAAAAAAAGAAAAAGATTTTTAGGAGAATTAAAAGATATATCACTACAAAGTATGACTGGTTTAATTAATTTTGGTCAAACAAAAAAAGAAAGAATAATAAAAATGATACGAAATGAAACTGATTCATCAATATCTAATAATGATGGAAAAAATCTATTAACAAGAGCAAAACAAACAAAAATATTTGAAGAAGAACAAGTTATTCCTTCTAATTTTAATCCAATTATTACTTCTTTTCCTAATGATTCTATTTTAATTTCTAGAGAATTAAAAATTGACGCATCAACATCAAATAATGATGGAAAAAATCTATTAAGAAAAGCAAAACAAACAAAAAAATTTGAAGAAGAACAAGTTATTCCTAATTATATTCCTTCTAATTTTAATCCAATTATTACTTCTCTTCCTAATGATTCTATTTTAATTTCTAGAGAATTAAAAATTGATGATGATAATGATTCATTTAAAACTTGTAATGATATGAATATGAAAATTCAACAATTAAAAAAATCATTTCCTAATAATTTAAATGGGAATTTTGATGATGATAATAATAATAATTTAGAATTTATATTAAATGGAAATGTTATTGTTGAGAATAATGATAAAAATAATGAAGTTATGGATAAAGATAATGTTAAAAATACTAAAGAAATTTTTATTAATCAAAAAAGTCCTGAAATTTTCTTTGAAAATGAAAATGGAAACAAAGATTCAATGGATAGAAAAAAAATATATAATATTTCAAATATTATTTTAAATTGTAATAATGACATTACAAATGGAATTGATAAAAATAATTTAGTAATTTTAGGACCAAAAATTGAAAATAATACATATTTTAATTATAAATATAATGATGGTAAAAAAATAATTTATACAGCTCCTGAGAAATATGGATTAAAGCATAATAATGGTGATTTAGAAAATAAAAAAAAAAAGTTAATTTGTATACAAATATTCCAATTAAAATATAGAATGAATAACAATCAATTAAATAAAATAGCAAAAAAAGCAAATGAAAAAAATATAAATATTGATATTAATAATCCAAAAGATGATTTATACTTTTATCATAAAGTTAATATTGGAAATAATTTTAAAAAAAAATCTGATTTAGTAAAAGCAACAAAATATGACAATGAACATTTTATAGTTGAATTTAATCATGAATATTATTATTTATTAGATGAATTAGAAAATAAACCAATTAAAATTGAATTTTATTGTATTCCAAAAGAATGTTTTTCAAATAATGAAGAAGATGATAAAAAAAAACTTTTAGTAGATTATATGAATCCTTATTTCTTAGGCGAAATAATTATAACAAAAGAAAACATTGATAATAATACATACGAATATCCTTTATTTGGTAAAGATGAAAAGAAATTACCAGAAAAAACAAAATTATTAATATTAACATTTGAAGATTATTCAAAAGAAAAACCAATGAATGGAATTCAAGGTAAAGATTATACAATTGGATATGATTCATATGTTATTAAAGTAATAAATAAAATAATTATTGATGATGCTAAAATGAGATGTCCTTATGGAAATGATATTAAAGAAAATTATTATAATGTTCAATATGATAATAAAGATAATATTTTATTTAGACCTCGAGATGATATGAGTTTAAATGATTTTAAAACTGATATTATGACTCAAATTAATGATGCTCAAATGGATAAAATTGAATATAATTCTAAATTTAAATATCTTCCTCAATGTGAAAAATTTGAAAGTAGAGAAAAATTATTTTCTTCAAAAAATTTATCTTGTTTAACTAAAAATGAAAAAGAAGAAATTTGTTCAACTAAAAAAAAAGGAGATTGGATTTATAAAGCATCTGAATTAAAAGTAAGAATGTTAAGTAGAAATTTAGGTTTAACTGAAAATAATAATAAATTAAATCAATTAAATTATTTCACATGTACACATGATAAATTTAGAATTAGTGATTTTGGAAGAAGGAAAAGAATATATCCAATATCAGAAAATAATTTTAATATATTTGATATGAAAGATTTAGAGCCAAATTTTTGTGAAAATTTTGATAATTTTCAATGGAAAGTTGGTATTAAATTTAATAATGAAAATCAAATGAAAACATTTACAAAAGAATTACAAAATTTAAGACAAAAAACAAATTTACAATATGAAAATGATAAAACTAAAAAAATTACATATCAAAAAACACTTGAGCATTGTCCTTTACCAGGTTCTGAATTTATGAATTGTTATATTGAATCAATTATTTTAAGAAATGATTTTAAATTAAAAGATGATTCTACTTTAGAATTAAGTGTTGAAAGTGGAAAAAATTTATATGGAAAACACTTTTTAGAATATTTAAAAGAAGATAATTTTAATTATCAAAATACACTTTTAGATATTCAAGATGTAAGAGATAAATATGAAGCAATTAAAGAAATGCAAAGTAGTATTCACCCAATTAATTTATCTAAAAATATAAATAGAGATAATTTTAATTCAAAAGAACATAAAATTTTCTTTAAAAAAGGTGATATTTTTCAAGTTACAAAATTTGGAAAATATGTTAATTTGAATATTAATTTTAAAGGAAATTTTGGAAGATATAATGAAGAATTATATGCACCTGTTAAAATAAAAACTAAAGCAGATTATAATGTTTATCCTATTTATAGAAAAGGAAATACTGATAGAATTTTAGGAAGTTTAGTTATTAATATTTGGGATCCAAAAGAGAAAAAAACATTTTTAGAATTGTATAAAGAAGTTAATAAAAATTATTTAACTCAAGGAGAATTTTATGGAAGAGATAAAAATCCATTATCTCATGGATTTTATGAACCAAATGTATTTAGAAGAAAAATTTTAAAAGAAATAAATGAAAATAGTAATGCTAATATTAATATAATTGATAGATATTTACAAAATGAATGTGCTAAAGATTATAATTTAAATAATTTTGATTTTAAAAATGTTAAAAGAGATAATAGTATTAATTTATATGAAAATACTTATCCTATTTCTTTAGGGATTAATACTCTTAAATATCAAAAAAAAGAAGAATTTTTTGAATTATATGCAGAAAAAGAATGGAATCTTTATATTAAAGATGTTTTCAAAAATGAACAAAATATAATTTTTGGTGGGTTAAATAGTAATTTTAATTTATTATATAATAAAAAAGATAAAATTTTCAATAAAGAAAAAAAAGACAAAAACTTACGTACACTTATGTATTTAGGTATTCCTACACTTAAAGGAAGAAAAATAATATGGGAAACTTTATTAGATATAAATAAATTATTTGAATTAACAGATAAAAAAATT
Source organism: Isotricha prostoma (assembly GCA_023807205.1). Taxonomy (NCBI): domain Eukaryota; phylum Ciliophora; class Litostomatea; order Vestibuliferida; family Isotrichidae; genus Isotricha; species Isotricha prostoma. The sequence continues at coordinate 7,473 of JAJMZS010000087.1, read as the reverse complement.
AAAGAAGAAAATGATGAATTATTAGATATAGAACTTACAGAAAATGAAAAATTAGAAGACAGAAAAAAAGAAAATGATGAATTATTAGATATAGAACTTACAGAAAATGAAAAATTAGAAGAGAGAAAAAAAGTAAAAATATATAATTATTTTTCAAAAAAAAATGATTTAAATATAGTATATTCTTTAATTGATAATGATATAAATTATATTCAAGGAAATGATATAATTAACATAAAACAAGTAAAACAAATTACAAAAGCATTTTATTTTTGGACAGAAAAAGAAATTTCATTATCATTAATTGATAAAAAACAAAAAGATATTAGATATGTATATTTTACTGGTGTACTTCCCATTGTTTATAAATTAAATTTATATTTTAAAAAACCATATGAAACATTTTGGATATTAATTGGTTTATCACAATATATTGATTTATTTCAACAAGGAAATCCATTTTATAATCAAGATATGAGTTATATTAATTTATATGTTTTAGTTACTAGATTAATTCTTGAAAATCATTATAAAGATTTATATGATAAATTTTTATCATTAAATTATCCAATTGAATATTTTATTTCTAAAAATATTGGTTCATTATTTAGTGATTATTTTACAAATAGTTTAACTTTGAATTTATTTGATATTTTAATATATGAATCTACTTTCAATAAAACCATTTATAATGATAGATTACAATATCTTAGAGTTTTATGTGCTATTCCAATTACTTTAATGAGTTTAAAACAAAAAGATATTTTAGCTTGTAAAACTGTTTCTGAATTAGAAGTTGTTTTTAAAGATTTAATTATTGAATCTTATAATATTTCAAAATTTACTGATATTTTAAATAATAATGTTAATAAATTTTTCACTTGTACTATTTTTGAAAAATATTTTTCTTTTTTGAAATTAAATAAAAATGTTGTATGGGATAATAAAAGAGATAAACTTGAAAAAGCAATATATTATCATTTTAATTATATTAGAAATGAAAATGCAAACTATTTAAAAAACCCAACAAATAATGATTTTAAATATCAAGGTAAAGAAACATTTGTTAATAAATATAGAGAAATATTAGAAAATAAATTAGTAGATATAAAAAAAATATATAATCAAAATTCAAAAAATAATTATGGAATATATTTTAGAATAGATAAATTAAAACCAATATTATACAATTTAAATTTGAATATTCCACATCTATTAAAAATTGATATTTTTTTTGCTCCTACAAATATTATTCCAACAAATGATCAACCTTATCCTGATTTAAGTGAACTAATTAATTATAATATTAATACTTTTGAAATAAATAATAAACAAAATTTAATATTTATTAAAATTTTTAATGATAGTCTACCAAAAATTTTAAATATTATTATAAGAGATAATAATAATAATCGACCTATATTATTTTTTTCTTATAATCTTTTGAGATTTGATATTATGAATATGGAAAAAATTGTTCTTGAGTCATTAAATACTCAAAAAGGAGAAAATAAATTTTTATTAGAAATTGAATTATTTAAATCTTGTAAGGCACAAATTTCTAAAGAAAATCTTTTATTATATAATACAATTTTTTCTCCTCCTGAATATTATCATAATATTGAAATTGAAAATGAATTAATTTCTTTTTATATTAATATATCAAATTCATTTAATAATGAAATAGGAAAAATAATAAAAAGAGAAAATGAAGAAAAAAATTTAATAATTAAAGCAATTTATGATGAGAATTATCAAATATTATTTAAAAAATATAATAATATAACTGAAAAAGTTGATAAATATAATGAAAAAATTTTACATTTAAATAATGACAAATTACAAAATAAAGAAATTATTGATGAAATAAAAGAAATTTTATCAAATTTACTTGAAGAAGAAAAGGTAATAACTTTTATAAATTGGTATAGTGAATCTAATATTTCATTTGAAGAAATATTATATATTATAATTCTAATGGATTCTAATATTTTTATGATATCAGAAAAACTATATTTATTATTTAAAGTTGCACAAACTAGAAATTATTTATTATTTAATACTGAGAGAGCATCTATTTCTAAAATAAAAGAAATGATTTATGCTTTATATAAAAGATTTATGATTTATTTTAATAAAAATGAAGTTAATAGAATGATTGATTTTATTTTAAAAGATGAAAAGTTATATAATATAAAATATGCTTTAATTTATAATTCAAATAAAGAAGATGAAATAAAAAATATAATATATGATATTAAAAACTATAATCCAACAATCAATGAACAAAATATTGGAGATAAAGTATTATATGATTCAATTATCACAAAATTAAATGCATATATAAATTATTTTGTCAATCATTATAATATGAAATCAATATCTCAATCAATTCTTAAAGAAATATTAAAAGAAATAATAAAACAAAATAAAAACTACAAAAAAAATAATTTAGACTCAATAAAATTAGTAATAATAAAAGATAATATAGAATATGAAATGAATTATGAAATTCAATATAATACATTAGAAATAATAAGAAAAGAAAATGAAACAAATCCAAGAGATAATGAAATAGATAAAATTTTATGTAATGAAATATCAAATTTAGAAGTATCAAATTCATATGAATTAGGAGATGAGAATAATTTTGATTGTGATATAACATTTTATGAATTTAGAAATCTTTTCTTTAAATTACCTTTCTTATCAGATTTATTAAGAATATCTTTATCATATATGAGCAGCCATGATCAATTAACTTCTAAACAATTTAAATCACTTACATTAATATTTAAATATAATGATGAAGAATTAGAAAGTATTACTTTCCAAAATGAACCAGGACAAAAAGATAATTTAATACTAACTAAAATGAAATGTGTATATGATTTATTAGATTCATATTATCATAGAACAAGTGCATCTGAATTTGAGCATGAAATTAAAAAGTCTTTATTTATTCCTAATATTTTTGAATGTAAACTTGAAAATAATGAAACTATTCTTCCTTTTGAAAGTTTTTATTTTAATCACTATTTAAATCAAAAAGATTCTGCTACAATTACAATTATTTATTATGATAATGAAGTTACTTTTCATAATCTTAAATTAATTCAGAAAAATGATGGTTATTGTAAAATACTCTTTGATAAAAATGAAGAACATTTTGAATGGAAAAAAGCAAAAATAACTGATGATACTAAAGATACTGTTTTAAATTCACTTGATTATAAATTTAAATTCCAACCTAATACTTCAAATTTAATTGAAAAAATTTAATTATTATTCAAATATTTTATAGATAAAATAATATTATCATTTAATAATATTGATAATATTATTTCATAAGCAAAATCCTTTTATTCTTTATTTTTAAAGATTTAATCATTATTTTTAAACAAATAAATTATAAAATAATAAATATATTTAAAATAATAAAACTAAAAAAAACTAAAAAAAATAAAAAAAAATAAAAAAAAAATAAAAAATTATAATATTTAAAATGTTTTCAGAACTAAACACAGATTCCTTTACAAATATAACAGAAGATGGAGGAATAAGGAAAAAGATAATAACAGAAGGTTCAGGTGATTTAATAAAAGAGAATCAAGAAGTAGGAGTAAAATATTGTGGAAATTTAAAAGATCAAATATTTGATCAAACATACAAAGAACCATTTAGATATACAATAGGAAATCATGAAGTTGCAATTTGTTGGGAAATTGCAGCAATGACTATGAAATTAGGAAAAAAAGCAGAATTTATTATTGAACCTAAATATTGTTATTTAAGTTTACCTGGAGAAAAATCTAAACTTCCTAATTTTACTATTTCTTTAGAAATTGAAATTGTTGAAATAACCCTCCTTTTAAAAAATTATGTGATATGATAGTTTTTGAAAAAATTGATAAAGCTAAAAAATTTAAACAAGAAGGTGTTCAAAAATTTGGAGAAAAAGATATTGAATAGGCTTTGGAAAAATTTGAAAGAACTATATATTTTATTGAAGGAATTAATGAAAAAGATGATTTGAAGGATAATAAAGAGCTTAAAAATAATCAATTTTCTAATTGTCTTAATGTAAAAAATAATGATGATAATAATGAAAGTGAAATTCAAATTAAAATTCAAGAAATTAATATTGAAAATAATGAAAATTATAATTTGGAAAATAAAGAAGATAAAAATGAAGAAAATAATAAAATAGAAATTGACAACAAATAAGATAAAAAAGTAGATAATAAAATAGAAATTGATAATAAATAAGAAAAAAAATAGATAATAAAATAGAAATTGAAAATAAAGAAGATAATAAAACAGAAATTGATAATAAAGAAGATAAAAAAATAGATAATAAAATAGAAATTGAAAATTAAGAAGATAAAAAAGATGAAAATAATAAAAATGAGATTGATAACAAAGAAGATAAAAAAGAAGAAAATATAGAAATAAAAACAGAAAATATAAAAGAAGAAAACAATAATATAAATATTGAATCAAAAAATAACAATACAGATAATAATGAAATGGAAGAAATAAAACAAGAAAACAATGAAAATAATGAAATAAATACAAATAAAAAATCTGAAGAAGAAGCATATAAAGAAGCAAATGAATTTTAATAACATTATATACTAAATTAGCAAATTGTGAAAATCATCTAAAAATTTATTCAAAAGTTTTATTTTATACTTCTCTAGGTTTAAAATTAAGAAAAACACCAAAATTATTATATTTTAAAACATTAGCAGAATTATATAGTCATAATTTAGATTTAGCAATTCAAACTTTAATCAATTTACAATTAGTAAAAGAAAATGATAAAGGAATTATTTTTATAAAAGAATTAATAGAAAAAAAAACAAAAAGAAAGAGAAGAAAGAGAAAAAAAATTTATGAGATCAATTCCAAGACAAATTATATATGAAAATAAAGAAATTAAAAAATCAATTAGTCCTCCTTTAGAAATTAATAAATTAATCCAATTGTTTATATGAATATTAAAATAGGAGAAAAATATAAAAAAAATTAAAAATTGAATTATTTAAAAATATTGTTCCTTTAACAGTAGAAAATTTTAGATGTTTATGAACAGGAGAAAAATTAAATTATAAAGGAACAATATTTAATAAATTAATTACAAATTTATAATAAAAGGAGGAAAAATGGATGATAATAATAAATAATCTATTTATGGTAATCAATTTGAAAATGAAAATTATTTCTATAGTCATAATAGAAGAGGTTTATTAAGTATGAGTAATAAAAGTTATAATTCAAATGGTTCTGTATTTTTTACTACTTTAAAAAATTGAAATTGGTTAGATGGAAAAAAAGTTGTTTTTGAGAAAATTATTGAAGGAATTGATATTATAAGATAATTTGAAAATATTGATATTGATGAAAATGATATTCCGAAAATTCCTATTATTATTGATGATTGTAGAGAAATTAAAAATGAAAATTAAAAACTATAAATGTTTCTTTATAATTATATTATTTAAAATAAATATAATAATTAATATTAAAATAAAAAAGATTAAGAATATAAAAAAATAAGAAATTATAAATGTATAAATAAAATATAGTTTTTTAATATAAAATTTTAATAGAATTAAATTTTAAGAATTTGATATTGATAATTTGGGAATTGGGGATTGGGCCTAATCCCCAATACCCATTATATAAAAAATAAAAATTAGTTTAAAAAAATAGTTATAATTTCTTATATTTAATAAATTTATATATTTTTAAATGATGAATAAAATAATTATTTCAGTTATTTTTTTATCATTAAACTATATAACCACTAATTATTATTTTTGATTTACAATAATATATTCGTAAATAAATAAAATAATAATAAACTACTCTAAAATTTTATTATCATTTTTATATCATTTACTATTTTATTTATAAGAGCAATAAAATTTTTTCAATTATATTTAACACTCTTATAAAATCCAGCAATATATTTAAAATACATATTAAAACTTTAAATAGTAAAAAAAACTTTCATTCTTCCGACTCTACAACAGGATAACAATCAAATATTTTACATCCATAAAATGTAAGTTTATACTCAAGACCAAGAATATATCTAAAACAAATCTCAGATTTAAAAATAATATTATTTGTAATAAAATTTGTTAATAGATAAAAATTCTTATGTCATTAAAAGTAGATATTAGAATTGAAGTTAAAGTAACATTAAAAATATGAGAGTATTAATAATTTTATATGGTTTTGATATTTCAATAAAATTATTAATAAAAAATTAAAAACTTGAGTTATTTTTTTAATTTAACATCTTTAATAATTAAAGGAAGTGTAGTGTTTCCACTTGGAATAATAATATTTAAAAAATGAACTTTTTCTAATAATTCCTTATGTACTTTTAATAAAAAATAACTACAATACAAGTATTAAAACTAAGAGAATATTTAGATCTTAATTTCCTTATTTGAATTTAAAGAATATCAATTACTCATTTTAAATCTTGAAATAACATAATGATAATAAATTGTTTTATATTCTGTACTTCAATTTGATGATGATATTACAATAAATAAAGTATAAAGAGAAAATAAAGGAAATAAAATTGTATCTAAAATTTCTTTTATGAAAGAATATATGTATTTTACTCTTAAAATTTTTGGATAAATTTCTGGTAGCAATGATCATATAAATAAAACATAAAATTAATAATCCTAAACCATCATTTAAAATATGACCTATTTTAAAATGAATTCCTTCTGATGTTGAACCTTTTTTTCATTAAATTCTATTATTCTTCTTTCAAAAGGAAAATTTTTTAATATATTGATTTTAAAATTTAAATACTTTTCTTCAATTTAATCTTTTAATTGTAAAGATGTGAAAAATATTTTTTTTATTGATTCATTTGGAGTAAATTCTTTCCAATAATAATTGAAGAAATTAGAAACTACTCTCAAGGGAAGTTTTGGAAATTGATTTATTAATCTTTGTTCAATTGTTTTTCAATTTCATTGATTGAAATTACCCTTAAAAAAATAATTAAATTCATATTAAATTTTCTCTAGAATAATCACCATTTAAACACTTATCATATGATAAATATTCAAGATTGAATAATTTTTTCACAAATATTGTAAATAAATATTGTTTGTTTGTTTCATTTATTTAATGATAATATTATAAGTTTGAAAATTGAAGATTAAAACTCCAATTGGTTTTACCCTATTACAATATTTAAATTCTCTTTAGTAGCTTTAACTTATTGCTTTAATCATTTTAAAAAAAAAAATATTCCAATCTTTTAATTTAATTTTAAGCAAAAAGAATAAAAATTATTTTTCTAAAATATTATATATTATATTATTTAAATAAAAATAATTTGAATTAATTGTAATTAAATTTAAAATATTATTTTGTTTTATAATTGGGGATTGGGGATTGGGGATTGGGGATTGGGGATTGGGGATTGGG
>JAJMZS010000086.1:0-14551 GCA_023807205.1 Isotricha prostoma | reverse complement strand
CCCAATCCCCAATCCCCAATCCCCAATCCCCATTTTAAATTAATTGTTTTTGAATTTATATTTATATGAAAAATTTTATTTTTTTTTTAAATTATGAAAACAAAATAAAAAAAAAATAAAAAATTATTTTATTAAATTGGTAATTTTATTCAATATTATAACGAATAAATTATTATTAATTAAAAGAATGATGATATTATAAATTATTTTTTGAATCAATATTTTAATGAATATTAATAGAAATAAAAATATAATCAAATTCAAATGTCAATTGAATATGATATTCATTGAATATTTTTCAATAGTCCAATGATTAATTAATGAAGATTAGTCTTTTTTTCATTTAATAATAATAAAAATTAAAAATATTTATTTATCATAAAAATTAAAAATTTTTATTTATCATAATTTAATTATAAAAAGTAAATAAAAAAAAAATGATTGAAATTCAGAAAAAAGAAAATACTTCAAATTATAAAATATTACATTCAAAAACAATAAAAAATGATAATCATAATAATAAAATAAATATAATGAGTTCAAATGATGAAACAATAAGTCCTTCAAGTCCAAAATCACATAATGGTTTTCGTTTAAGATATGATGGAAGAGGAAATCCAATTTTAAAAGGTAAAAATAAAAAACATCATGTATTATTTTGTGATCAATTAGAAATTCCAAAAAAATTAATTCATGTTGATACAATTGAAAGTTATAAAAACTATAATGCTAAAAATAATTATGAAGATTATTTCAGTGATGATGATAAGAAAAAAAATAAATGCATTGATGGTAGAGTATCTTGTTGTTGTACAATTTATTAAAATTTGTTTATTTTTCTTATAAAGGTTAATTAATAATTTCATTTTAGAAAATGCGATTTTTTAATTTTGTAAATAAAAAGTTAATATATAAATATTTGTCTATTATAATTTTTATAAGTAATTAATTTTTGAATTAAAATAATTAATAATATATTAATATTTACTTTTGAGATCATAATATAAAAAAAATCCTTTTATTATTTTTTAAAAAATCAAATAATTATTTAATATATAATTTATCTTTAACACAAAAAATTGGACTTTTCATATATTGATCAACTTGATCACTTTGATAAGGAGAAATATTCCATTCATTACTAAAATTAAATCCCATTCTTTTTAAATCTTTATAAGACATTTCTTTAACAGTAAATTGTCTAATAATATAATCATCACCAAAATTATGAAAAATTCTAGTATCCATATTTCTAATTAAAACATTATCAACTCTTAAATAAGCTCTCATTAAACCATAAAAACAATCATTCATTATTCTAAATCTAATTTTAGATTCACAAATTCCATTATCTCCTAATTCATCTTCATAAAAAATAACTTCATTATAATGAATAATTGGATTTTGAGGAGTTAATTTTTCAATTGGAATTGATATATTATCATCAATTTCATTTTTAAATATTTTATCTTTATCTAAATTCTCTTCTTCATAAAATTTACTAATTTCACTATTTGGAATAGAACAAATATTTCCCATTGAAGGAGAACAAAAAGTCCAATCTGATATTGATTCTTGTTTTTGAATATCATCTCTTCCTTCTACTTTTATATCTTTCCAATTTTCATGAAATTGAACTTTTACTTCTGGTGGAATATAATAAATTGATTTATTTTCATATGCTTTTTTTCTTATTTCAAAATTAGTTAAATTTAATATTTTTAATGGAGAAAATTCATATGCAAAATTATTGTCTTTATTTATTAAAAATAATCTATTATATCCATTTAATACTTCTGGAAGTAGTTTTATTTGTATATAATCTGAAGTTGATGTTAATTCATCCATTATTGTTGATGCCATCATATATTCTACATGAGAATAAAAATCCCAATTTTTATGTGAAAATTTTTCTAAATTGATTTTTTTTTTATTTGGTGGTGCTTCAATAATATATTCTTTATCCATTAAAAATATAATAATTTAAAAAAAAATAAATTTTAAATATGGGAATAAATGTAAAAATTTTTTTTTCTAATGAAAAATAATTTATATAGTGTTGTAATGCAGAAAATTTAAAAAAATGTTCAATTCCAGATATTCCTTTTAATCAAACATCAAATAAAATAGAAGCAATAGATGAAAAAGGAGAAGTATATATATCAAATGAAGAATATTTAAAAATGAAAAATATAGAATTAAATAAAAGTGATATTATTAATATAGGTGATGTACATTCATTTATAGAAACACAAAAATATTTAGAATTAATAGTAGAAAATTCTGGTTCAATTCAAAAAGGTGAAAGTATAATAATAACACCAAATGGAATTTTAAATTCAAAAAAAAAAAGAAGAAATAATAGTAATGAAGTTTTATTTGGTTATTTTTCTGATTTATCTGCTTATTATGATATTGATTATGAATTACCAACTAATCCTTTAATTAAAAATAATAATTATGAAAATAATTATAGTTCAAGAGATAATGATAAAAATGAAGGAATTTTTTTTCTTATTTATTATAATTTTAAATTACAAAATTATTTTATTAAAGATTATGAAAATGGTTATGGCACTTTTATTAAAATTAATAATAGTTATCAATTAAAAGATAATTCTCTTATTAATATTGGAGATTCATTTTTAATTTTTACATTTAATAATGAAAATAATAATAATCAAAATAAAAATGAAAATTTGTGTTTAAAAGCTTATTCTGGTAATACAACATATGAAAAAAAAATATTTGAATATAATTTAAATAAAGAATATACAATTGGAAGAAATGAAAAAGATGATTTTGTTTTACAAGATAAAATGTTATCAAGAATACATTGTATAATATTTTGTGATGAAAAAGGATGGTTTATTAAAGATGGAAATCAATTTGGAGAACCAAGTACAAATGGAACTTGGATTTTTGCATATGATGAATTTGAAATATATGATGAGATGATTTTCAAAAGTAATGCAAATTTATTTTCATGTCATTTAAGAAATAATAATAATAAAAATGAAATATAATTATTTAATAAATATTACATATATTTTTTTAAAATATTATATATAATATTTTACAAAAATTATTATAAATATTTTTTGTTTGAATTAACGATAAAAATAAAAAGTATAATAAATGAATTATATATAATTTTATCATTTATTGATATTTTTAGAATATATTAATCTAAAAGAAAAGAAAATAATTTTTATTATAAAAATATTTATATAACTATAATAACCTTCATAAATATTTCCAATTAAGATAATCATTTTAATCTTGTATTTTTGTTTTATTAATTAAATCATTATTTTTTAATTTATCATTATTATAATAGATATCTTCAAGTTTAAAATAAAATTCATCATTTATTATAATTTCAGTTTCAGAGTTTAACTGAGAAATTAATTTTGTTCCTTTAATTATTGTTAAATCTAATTTTTCTGAATTATTTTCTTTTGTTCTTTTAGTTTTCTTATTCAAATATTTATTGATATTATCTGATAATGAGAATATATTATAATCATATGGAATATTATGAATATTATAAATTTTTTCTTTCAATTTATTACACTTATTTGATTTATAATTATTTAAATTTATTTCATAATAATCAAATTGTTTATTTTTATGAATTTCCAATTTTTTATTTAAATCCTTATTATTTAAATCTTCTGTATATTGTATATTTGTTTTTATTCTTTTACTTTTAAACATTGATTTATAGTAAGTTTTATTATAAATTAATTTAAGTTTGAATATATATTTAATTTTAAATATATAAAAAATAATTTTATTGTAGTAAAAATATAAATTTAAATAAATGCTAAACAGTATAACAAATAGTAAAATAGAAGGAGATGAAGAGGAACAAATAAAGAAATCACATCCAAAAAATTTGAGATATTCAAATTCACGTTTTAGTAGTGAATTTATTTCTGATTTAGATAAAGAAAGTAATTATACAAAATGTATGATTCAAGGTTCAAATTTGGCTGTAAATCATAAATTTAAAGAAGCATTATCACAAATTGAACAATGTTATAAGATATCTCAAAAAATTGGTGATCAATATAAAACAAATGAATCTATATGTCATATTGGAATAATTTCGATTATTGAAGGAACTTTTGGAGCAGCAATTAAATTATTACAGAGATCATTTAATAATTATATTGATGATATGAAAAATAAAACTTTTGATATTGGCTCAATAAATTTATTATTATTTTCTAAAATTGGTAGTAACTTAATACTTGCTTTATTTTTACATAATAAATTAGATGATTGTATTAAAGTAATGAATTCAATGATTGAAATTATTAATCAACAAAAAGAAAATTTAAATAAATTAAATATATTAAGAAATATTATATTCATTTTATTTAGATGTAAATCATTAACTGAACAGAAATATGATTATTTAGATAATAAAGACTTAAATCAAGTAAATGAAATCATTTTTATGAATGATGATACAATAATAAAAAATGCAATTCATAAAATATTTGAAGAATTAAATAATTATTTAAAAACAAATAATTTAGAACAATTTTTTATAAATGTTGTCAAATTAAAGGAATCTCTAGAAAAAATAAATGATAATAAAGGTTTAATTTTTATAATTTATTCAGAACTTGAAATAATGTATATTAATAAATTAAAATTAAAAAAAAGTAGTAATTCAATTAAATTTGAAGAATTTAATGATATAAATTTAAAAATTTCTGCATTATTTAAAGCAATAAAAGTTTTTGATGACAAATTGAAAAATGAAGATATTATGGAAAAAATTAAATTTTTTAATCAAAAATTAGAAATGGCATCAAAATTATTCAATTTATTATATGAAAATGAAGTTGTTATTTATGAATTAATTAAACAGGAAAATAATATAAAAGAAAGTATTAATTATGATTTAGTTAAAAAAAACAAAAAATTAACACAAGAATCCTTTAAACAATTGTTGATTAATATTATTAAGCAAGTAATTAATGATATTGAAAATATAGAAAAAGACCCAATAAAAATTCAAGTAATTTCACAATTACAAGATGTAATAACTATTTTAGAAAATAATAAAAATATGTATTTTTCTGAAAAAGCAATGGAGCCTATTTTAAAAATAATTCAAAAAACAAAAGAAAACAAACTAAGTTTTATAATAAAAAATATTTATTATAAATTGAATAAAGCAAAATATTTGAAAGTTTTTCAAATAAATTCAATTAGAAAAACAATTGAGTTGAATAATGAAAAATTACAAAAATTTTATAATTATCAATATCAAAATATAATTGAAGGAAATATAATAACAAAATTGAATTTTGGTAATAATGGAATAAAAGAACATTTTTATCGAGTTAATACAAATAATGAACAAATTGATTGTTTTAAAGATTTTAAAAATATGTGTTCAGGAAAACCTTATAAAATTTTAAAGTTTAACCAAATAAATAAAATAAGTTTTGGAATCAAAACAAACAATTTAATAAATAAAATTAAAATTGTTCCACATTCATCTGAAACATGGAAATTTCTTTCTTTTACTTCAAATAAAAATAGTTTAGATTTAATCTTTAATAGTGACATAACTACTAAAAAATGGTTTTATGGAATACAATATATTTTAAAAAATGCAAATAAACAATTTAAAATTAATTCTGCTACTGGTTATATTATTCTTAAATTAAAAATGGTAATCGCCTTTAAATTAGGTAAAAATACAAGAGATAGTCATAAATTACCTTTTTTAAAAACTATCTTAAATTATTGCAAAAATAATAATATAGGATATTAAAAATAATTATTAAATTTTTTTAAATTAGAAAAAATTTTGTTTTAAAATTTAGTGAAAAAAAGATATTTAATGTAAACTATCCTTATTTTTATTCTTAAATTATTAAATAAATTTAATTAAGTTTATTGAAATTTAATGATTTTTTCAATCATAAATGCTTATTTTTATAATTTAATTATTATTTTATTAATCTAAAGTATTTTAATAATTTTCGTTGTTGAAATTAATGAATAAAAATTCTAAATTTCTTTATTAAAATCGATTCATTAACTCAATTACATATAAATTAAAAATTTAAAAAAAGTAATTATTTTTAAAAAAGGATTAATTATTTTTTTAATTTAATCCTTCAAACACCCAAAAAATAAAATAAATAAAATTTATATTTTTAAATAAATCATTTTTAAAATAATAATTAAAAAATTTCACAACCTGAACATACACTTCCACGAGTTTTTGGATTTTGATCATTACTTTCTTTTGCATTTGTTTCTTGTTGAGTTTTAACATTTTCAGTAATATTTTCTGTATTTATCTCATCTGTTAAATTCATATCATTACCTCCAAGATTATGGTCAGGATTTTTACCTAAAGGTGGCTCATTCTCTTTTTGTTGAATTACATTTTTTGGAGGAATTTCCAATGGTGATGATACTATTGCTTCCTCTACTGCTTTCTTTCTTGCCTCTTCTTCTTCTGCTTTCTTTCTTGCTTCTTCTTCTTCTGCTTTTTTTCTTGCTTCTTCCTCTACTGCTTTCTTTCTTGCTTCTTCTTCTTCTGCTTTCTTTCTTGCCTCTTCTTCTTCTGCTTTCTTTCTTGCTTCTTCTTCTTCTGCTTTTTTTCTTGCTTCTTCCTCTACTGCTTTCTTTCTTGCCTCTTCTTCTTCTGCTTTCTTTCTTGCCTCTTCTTCTTCTGCTTTCTTTCTTGCCTCTTCTTCTTCTGCTTTCTTTCTTGCCTCTTCTTCTTCTGCTTTCTTTCTTGCTTCTTCTTCTTCTGCTTTCTTTCTTGCTTCTTCCTCTTCTGCTTTCTTTCTTGCTTCTTCTTCTTCTGCTTTCTTTCTTGCCTCTTCCTCTTCTGCCTTTTTTCTTGCTTCTTCTTCTTCAGCTTTCTTTCTTGCCTCTTCTTCTTCTGCTTTTTTTCTTGCCTCTTCCTCTTCTGCCTTTTTTCTTGCCTCTTCTTCTTCAGCTTTTTTTCTTGCCTCTTCCTCTTCTGCCTTTTTTCTTGCCTCTTCCTCTTCTGCCTTTTTTCTTGCCTCTTCCTCTTCTGCCTTTTTTCTTGCCTCCTCTTCTTCTGCTTTCTTTCTTGCTTCTTCTTCTTCTGCCTTTTTTCTTGCCTCTTCTTCTTCAGCTTTTTTTTTAGCTTCTTCCTCTTCTGCTTTCTTTCTTGCTTCTTCTTCTTCTGCCTTTTTTCTTGCCTCTTCTTCTTCAGCCTTTTTTTTTGCTTCTTCTTCTTCTGCTTTTTTTTTTGCTTCTTCATCTTCTACAATAGTCTCTTTCTTTTCTTCTTCCTGAATACTATTTCCTTCTTCATTTATTTCTCCATTCTCTTCTTTTTTTTCTTCTCCATTTTCTTCTTTTTTTTCTTCTTTATTTTCTTCATTTTTATCTACTTCTACATGAGTTTCTTCAACAGGTTGCATATTTATTATATCTAATTTATTTTATTTTTTTTTTAATATTAAATATATTAATAATTTTACTCTAATTAGAATTTAATTGAATAAATTTGTGATTTTAACATAAATTCTTTATTATATTAAAATAAAAAATAATAAGTTAAATAAATATTTACATTAAGATTGTTATATCTCAGAATTATAAATGAAAAATGTTATGAAAAGGAATTAAATAATATAGAAAAATTAAATATTAAATTATCTACTAATTTCAAAATTTTATATTATAATTCCTTATATATGAATTTTTATTTTTAAAAAATATAAATTTATTTTTAAATTATAATAAAAATCTTTATAAATTTAAACTTTGTATCATTTTAATTTACAATAAATAAAAACTTGTTATAAAAATAAGAAATTTTATAATTTAACCGATAAAAAAATAACTCTAAAAAAGCTCAAAAAAAATTAAAAAAAAAAAAAAAAAATATAAATAAAACAATAAAATAAAATATGTCCGAAATTACCCCACTTCGTCATTTTTTCAACCAAATAGATTTATATGGTTTAACATTTCCTCTCCGTTATCGTCGTCACAAAGAATATAATACAATATGTGGAATAACTTTAAGTCTAATAACAATAATAGGTATGTCAGCAGTAATATTATTTTTCATAATTCAAAATTTTAAAAGAACAGAAATGACAATAATAAGTAATACAAAGCATTTATATGGAAAAAAACTATTTGATTTTTCAAAAGATCCATTTTTAATAGGATACGTAAATAATGATGGACGTGCAGTAAAAATTGATCCAACATACTTAACAATAACTTTAGATAAAAATGATCATTATGCTGATAAAAATGAAAATGGAATAATTGATTTAAGAAGAGAATCAACTCCAATTAAATTAGAATATTGTAAAATTGATGTTCATTTAAATGGTAGTCATATTAAAGAAATGATAAAAGAATTCGAATATGAAAATTATTTATGTCCTATTCCAGGACAAAATTTATCAATTGGAGGAAGATGGGGAGATCATGTTCATGGTTATGATATGTTAGAATTTCATGTTATTAGATGTGAAAATAATAGTCAAGTACAAAATTGTAGAACTCCAGAAGAAATGGAAATTTTTTTTAAAAATTCTTATTTTAGTGTTATTTACTTAGCTCAGTCTTTAGATCATTATGATGTTATTAATCCTATTAAAAAAAAATTTCGTTCTGAAATATTTTTAATTGTTACTCAATTAGTTAAAAGATATTATTATTATTTTATACCTGGAGAATATATTTCTGATAATGGTGTTTTATTAAGTAATATTAAAACTTTTGATTTTTTTCAATATGATAGAGTTGTTATTGATTTTGTTGATAAAGAAGATCAAGATTATTATTCTGGTGCTACTATTGCTGAAGTTTGTTTTTCTAGTATTGATAAGTTTGTTACTTATGAAAGAAAATTTTCAAAAATACAAGATTCTTTAGGAAATATTGGAGGATGGATTAGAATTATTTTAGTTGTTTGTCAATTTATTAGTGATTATTTTTCTGAAAAAATATTTTTAGTTGATATTATTAGTTCAATTTCTTCTTCTACTTCTTATCCTAGAAAAATTCCTCCTTTAAAAATTAATAAAATTAATTCTGGGAAAGTTAATAATTATATAAAAGAAGAAATTAGTTCTAATTATAAGTTTCAACAAACTCCAAATTCTAATAAACCTTCTATGAAAGAAAATAAAAGTGAGAATGCTGATTTATCAAATCTACCTATTAATAATGGAAAATCTGTTAAAAAAGAATATTTAGAACATCTTAAAAATGTTCAATTTAGTTTTTTAGAATATTGTCTCCCAATTTGGACTATGGAAAAAAGTGATAAATATTCTTTTTTCATACATTATAAAAATTTTATATATAAAGATATAAGTTTAGAAGTTTTAGTTCCTTTGGTTGAGAGATTGTTGAAAACGAATATAATTAGAGAAAGATTGAATAAAAATGAATATATATCAAAATTAAGTTCTAGTGTATTTAATATGGTTAATGGGAATGAACAAAAATAAATGTTAATCAATAAAATATATATATCTTTTTGATTTTTTTTTAATTTTTTTATGTCAAAAAAATAATAAATAAATATTGAAATTTAATATTATAGTATAAATTTTAAAAACAATATTATGGGTAATTGGTATAATAATATAATTATCATTAAAAAACTTTGTTAAATAATTAAAAAAAATTCCTAATTTGAAATATTATTTTAGATAATTAAAAATTGAAATAAATAAATTAAAAATATAAAAATAATTAAAAAAAAAAATAAAATAAAAAAATAAAAAAATCCATAAAAATATAAACTCCAAAAAAAAAAAAACTCATATATATAAAAAAACCCTCATCAAAAAAAAAAAAAAATGTCAACAAAATACGAAAAAAACGTATATCTCGCAATGTTAGCAGAGCAATGTAACCGTTTTACTGAAATGGTACAATTCCTTGAAGACATGGTACGTTCTCGTGATAAAGATTTAAACAGTGACGAAAGAAACCTATTATCAATAGCATACAAGAATTCTGTATCAGGTGGTCGTAGTGCATTACGTACAATAATGGCATATGAAAACAAAGAAAAAAAAAAAGAAAGTTCAACATTTCTTCCATTTATTCAAGAATATCGTAAAAAAGTAGAAGAAGAATTAACAAAAACATGTAAAAATGTTTTATCAACAATAGATTCAGAATTAATGAAAAAAGCATCTGATGATGAAGCAAAAGTATTTTATACTAAAATGAAAGGTGATTATAATCGTTATATTGCAGAATATGCTGAAGGTGATTTAAAAAAAGAAGTTTCTGATGCTGCTCTTGCTTCTTATAATGAAGCTACTGATCATGCTAAAAGTCTTCCTGTTTTAAATCCTATTGGTTTAGGTTTAGCTTTAAATTTTTCTGTTTTTTATTATGAAGTTATGAATGATCATGGTAAAGCTATACAAATTGCTAGTGATGCTCTTGATAAAGCTAATAAGGAATTACCTAATATTGATGAAGATGCTGAAGAAAATAGAGATACTGTTAGTATTGTTAATTTACTTAAAGAAAATTTAGATATGTGGAAAAGTGAAGAGGAAGGGGATAATTAAATATTTTTTGGATTTTTAAAAAGGAAAAGTTTCCTTTTTTTTTAAAAAAAAAATTTTTTTTAATTTTAATTTTTTTTTTTTTTTTTTTGTTTTTTTTTTAAAAAGAAAAAGGAGATTTTGATTTAATTTGATTTTGATTTTTATTAATTGTTATTTAATATTTTATTTTTATATATATTTTATTATTTTATAATTATTTTTTTATTTTTAGTTTTTTGTTTTAAATTCTTTTATATCTAATTTTATTTTCAAATAATAATTTTTATGTTAATCATATTTACCATCTCATTGTATATATCCAATTGATTTTATGAATATTTACAACATAATTGATTCTTTTATTAGCTTTATAATTATTATATATATAATAATATTTATCTTTTTTACACTTTTTACAATTTTTTTACATATAATTTTTAGAATAAGATTGTGATTCTGATTCACTCATTAATGAAGAAGAAGAAGCACATGAATCAAATGCAGAACTTATAATTTCAATATTATTCATAAAAAATATTTCTGAACTTTTTTCATCATCAATATCATCTAAATAATCTAAAGATTCCATTGCTTTATATTTTTCTTCTAAAATTTTTTGAAAATTTTCTATTGGATCAATATTTAAATTTTTATTATTGTTATTTTGAGTGTTAAATTTTATGAAAAAGTTACTTTTTTCTTCATTATTTACACTTTTTCCATTTTTTAATGAATAAGATTTTGAAATTGAAAAACTCATTTTTGGCTTTATATATTTTGTTAAAAAAATAATAATAAGTAATAAACTTATATATATTAATTTATAAAAATAAGCAAAATTTAATATTTTATAAATTAATTACAATTAAAATTTATTTTATAAAATCAAAAATATATATAAAAAAAAATATTATTTTACTTCCAATATTTTATTCAATTTATTTCATCATTTCCTATTTTTTAATTTATAATTTAATATCTCCTAATATAAAATAAATAAATTAAATAAATTTATTTAGCATATTTAAATTCAAAACAAATTAAAAACCAAAAAATTAAATTTCAAAAAAAAAATAATTTAAAAAAAAAAAATATGATAAATACAGAAGAACAAAACTCAATCTCAAACGAAAACCTCCGTTATGAAATAACGGAAAATTCAGACGAATGGAAAATGGTAGAATTCCATTTAAAATCATCAATATCTTTCGAAATAAAAATAGACAAAATAATATCAGTAAAAAACACATTAACATACAATCAATTTGAATCATTATCCTCAACTCATTTATGGTCATATGGATGGTATAATTTAAAAGGAGAAGACTACGAGACATCAATGAAAGAAATGAGAGAAAAATCATTTAAAATACCAGAAAATGGGGCAAATTTTAAAGTAGGAGCAATATTTGATTCATCAAATTCAAATGAAGTACAAAGTGTATATGTTCTTTGTAAAATAATAATAGGAAAATCATTTTGTAGAATAAAACAAGAAGGAGAAAAAGAGACCCCACCAATTGAATTAGAACCTCCATATGAATCATATATGTATTGTTGTCCTGAACAAAGTGCAAAAAGTCAAAAAATGAGTTGGAGTATGACAAAACCATATTCTTATTATATTAAAAATAAAAATTATATTGAACCATTATATACAGTTTTTTTTACTCATATTGATTCTTTTTTAATTAATATGAAATCTAAATATATGTGTGCACAATGTAAAATTAAAGAAGCAATTTTTTATTGTCCTTATTGTATTAATTATTATTGTAATGAATGTAAAAATTTAATTCATTATGGTAATGTTACTGAAAATAATGTTAAAAATGTATTTCAACATAAAGATTTTGTTAAATTACAATATACTACAAGACCAGGAAAATGTTCTGTTCATCATGATAGAGATAGTGAATATTTTTGTGAAGAATGTAAAAGAGCAATTTGTGGTTATTGTAGATTTAAAGGAGGACATTCAAAAGGATTACAAAGTCAACATCAATTAGAAGATATTTATTTAACTTTTGCTAAAACTAATAATCAAAATCAAGATTATGAAAATGAAAAAAAAAATTGTATTACTTCTGTTAAAAAAATTACAGATCATATTAAAACTATTGGTGAAAAAATGCAAAGTCATCAAAATGAAATTAATAAAGATTTTGATGATCATAAAAAAAATATGCAAGAATTAGCAAAATTAGCTAAAATTGAAGTTTTTGAATATATTTCTCATTTAAGAGAAATTAAAAGGAATATTTTATATTTTAGAGAATATTTTACTGAAAGAGAAAAATATTTATTAGAAAATAAAAATTATCCTGAATTAGCTTTTATTTGGTCTATTCATGAAGAAATAATAAATGAATATTTAAATAATATGGATGAATTAAGAAAAATTGATTTAGGAAAATTATCTGATAAATTATTAGTAAATATGCCAAATGTATTAATTTCTAAAGAAAGTTTTGGATTTAATAAAACTAAAATACAAACTGAAGTTGATAATAAGAGAAATATTCAAAAAAATGATGGATTTGAACAAAGACAAAAAGATGAAAATTATACCATTCTTGAAAAAACTAGAAATTTAATTTTAAAAATTAGAGAAAAAAGAAGATTAGAAAGAGAACAAATTGTAAATGAAAAAATTAAAGAAGATGAAATTAATGATAAAAGATTTAGAAATAGTTCTATTGAAGAAGATAAAAGTGTTAGTGAAAATACTGATAATAATAATACAGAAGAAGAAGTTACTACTAATCTTTCTATTATTGATACAACTGCAAAAAAATAATTTATATTAGTTTTTTTTTATTTTGGAAAATTAATTTATATAATTTTAAAAATGTATTTTATATTATTATTACATAATTGATATGTAATAATATTTTAAATTGATTTTTTTTTTAAATTTATTTCTTAATGAAATTTTATTTTTAAATCCATAAAATAATTTGTATTAATTGCTCTATAAGAAATTTTCCTATTATCATTTTTTTTAATTTGTTTTTGAAGTTTAAATAATTGTTTTAAAACTGGTGCTTGAATTTGTTTAATTTCATTTACATGTTTTAATTTATCTTTATAGACAATTCTTCCAGGATAATTAATTGATTCTTTTTCTAATTTTTTTAAAGTATGATACATTGCAGAAATAATACTATCAGGATTATTTATTAAATCCAAATCTTTTTGCATTTCATCATTTTTATATTTTTCTAATAAAGAAAGTTGAAAATAAAAATCTGGTTGTGTTTGAAATGTTTTATTATAAATTTTATGATTTAAAGTTTTATCATTTTTATTTGGTTCAGTATTGAATTGCAAAGTTTTAATTTTTTTATGATTTTTAGCAGATTCAATTCTTTTTTTTTCTTCATTTAATAAAATTAATTTTTCTTTTTCTTTTTGAGATATTAAAAATATTCTTTTATCATTATTTGAATTTAATGAACTGTCAGTTTCATTATGATTTATTGTATAATATTTTCTTGTTGGATTCTCACTTGTTTTTTCCCCTTTTAATGATATGTTATAATAATTTGAAAATTTCCTTTTAATTTCATTATTTTGAAAAGTTTTTAATATTTCATGATTTGAAATATTATATTGTTTTTTATTCACATTTCTATCATTTATTGAAGAATTAATAGAATGAAAAGAATTTAACAGTTTTCTTCTTTTTTCCTTTTGAATAATATCCTTATAATAATTTTTTATTTTCAAATTTACTAAACTCATTAAATTTTCTATTATAATTTTTTTATTTAATTAATCAATTATTAATTTATTTATAACTTTTAATTAATATATTATATTTAAATTATTAGAGTTTCCAT
This sequence comes from Isotricha prostoma, assembly GCA_023807205.1. Lineage (NCBI taxonomy): Eukaryota > Ciliophora > Litostomatea > Vestibuliferida > Isotrichidae > Isotricha > Isotricha prostoma. The sequence goes on along the minus strand of JAJMZS010000086.1, from coordinate 144 downwards.
TTTCTTTTTAAATATAAACATTAAAAAAAGTATAATAATATAATTTATTTATTTATATTTTAATAATATTTTTTTTTTTATTTTTGTTCATAAATTTATTTTGGGGTTTGGGGATTGGGGATTGGGGATTGGGGATTGGGGATT
>JAJMZS010000085.1:0-14607 GCA_023807205.1 Isotricha prostoma | reverse complement strand
AATCCCCAATCCCCATTTATTTCCTTCATTATATATATTTGAATTATATTTTTATCACATTTTTTCGGATAATTTTTTTTAATTTTTAATTTATAATAACCTCTAATTTAATATAAATTTTATTAAATAAACTATTTATATAAAATTTAAAATTTAAAAAAAAATGAATAATAAATTTAAAAAACATACATTTAAAAATTAGATATATTAAAAAACCCTAAAAATTCCACTAAATAAAATAAAAATAATAACAAAATATATATAAAAAATCCCTTACTTTTCCCCTTTAGAATTACTCATAGAATAAATCATAAATTCCTCTCCTCCCTTCAATTTATTTTTTCTCATATTAAAAATATCTTCTTTTTCAAATTTTTGTAACCAAGGATGTTCCAAAATTTCTTTAATCCCCATTCTTTTCTTAGGATCTTTTTCTAACAAATTATCAACAAACATTTTACCTTCTTTAGAAATATTCTCCCAAACATTTTTAGGGAAAGGAGTCGGTTCATAAACAGTTTGTCTAGCAATTTCTTTTTCTGAATTTTCATCATCAAAAGGTAAAAATCCAGCAAGTAATAAATAAGTAATAACACCAATAGTCCATAAATCAGCTTTAAAATTATAAGGTTTTTCTAATATAACTTCAGGTGCAGCATAAGAAAAAGTTCCAAAAGGTTCATTACAATATTCATTTGGTCCAATAATTTTACCTAAACCAAAATCTAATAATCTAATATCAGAATCATCATTTTCATTAGTCATTAAAATATTTTCTGGTTTTAAATCTCTATGTATTATTCCATATTGATGAAGATAATAAATTGCTGTTGATAATTTATGAATTATTTCAGCTGCTCTTGATTCTTTTAATTGAAAACCTCTTTTTTCTATATACGAAAATAAGTCACCGCCACCACAATATTCCATTATTATATATATGTATTTTTCATTTTCGAATATTTCATATAAACGAATTATATTTGGATGTTGTGCTATTTTTAATATTTCTATCTCAGTTTTTACTTGTTCTAAATCAAATGATGAGACTAATTTTTTATTTATTATTTTTATTGCTACTTTTCTTTTGTTTTCTTTATGTATTCCTAATCTTACTAAACCAAATTTTCCTTTTCCTAATACATCTTTTATTTCATATATGTCATTTAAATTTGAATATCCTACTGCTTTTCTAATTGCAATTAACCAATTTTTATATTCTTTCTCATCAAGGACATAATATTTTCTTTCTTTAGTTGGGAATATTATAATAAAAGAATAAAATTTTCTTCCTTCCTTTATTATTGGTTCATCTTCTTTTAAATATACACCTGATAAATTATGCATTCCTTTATGTTTTTTTTCTTCTTTTGTTTTATAATAATATAAATCTTTATAAATTAATTTAAAGTAAATTTGCTTTATTTTGTCATCTTGTTTTTTATAAATATAACCTTCCATTCCAATATTTTCTTTTTCTTCATTATCATTTGATTCATATGAATCATTTAAACTTGAACCTTCACTTTCTGCGTTATTATTTTTTTCATATATTCTTGCATAAGATAATCCAATATTTTCATCTATTTTATATTTATTTTTATCTATATCTTCTAAATTTTTATTTATTTGTTTATGTTGTTTTCTACTTAATTTATTTTTATTTATATTTTCATTTTCTTCTTTTTTAACTTTTTTATCTGGAATACTTAATTGTATAACATTTAATTCTAATTCTTCACTTTTAATATTTGGTTTATTTTTAGAATATAAATCTAAAAGATTTTTTGAATTTGAAAATTCACTTCCTAATTTTTTTCCTTTTTTAACATTTGAATTTTCTTCCAAACGAGATTGAAATCTTGGTGATTTTGAAATTATTGCTGAAGATTTAAATTTTGAATTTAAATTAGGAGAAACTATTAAATTATTTATTGAATTTGATGATTTATTTTTATTTGATATTACAGGACTTTTTTTTATATTTTCTAAATTTTTTACTGTTTCTTTACTAAAAGGTCTTTTTTCTAATAAAAAAATTAAAATATATAAAAATAAATCAGAATTAACATTTTTAATAATATCTTTAAATTTATATTCATCAATAGTAGAATTATCTTTAAAAATAACATCTAATTTTTCATGTAATTCACTTTGAGATTCGTATCTATCATTAAAATTTTCTTTTTCAAATTTAAGTGATTTTGATTTTTTAAATTTTTTAATGTTTAAAGGGACATAAGATAAAACAATTCTAATATCTTCTTTAGAAACATATCCATCTTTATCAAAATCATAAAATTTAAAAATAAACTGAATTAACTTATCTAAATCTCCAGAAAATAAATTTACCATTCCATCAACGAAATCATTACAAGATAAAAAATTAGTTTTATTTGTATTTAAAACTGAAAATAATCTTTCTGAAATAATTCCTGGTAATTCATAATATTTTGAAAACATTATTTTACTTAAGCCTTTATCTTTGTCTTCTTCTCTTCCTGATAAATCTTTCCAAACTTGACGAAGATATGATTGAAATGCTGGAATATTTTCTATTATATAATCACCTATTATTTCATTTAAATCAATTTTTTCCACTGATTTTTCCATTTTATATTAATTATAATTTTTTTATATCAGTGGTTTTTTATTTGTTAAAAAAATATTTTAAAAAAAAACTGTTTATTTTTAAATCTTTTATTTTTTTTTTTAATAAATTTATTATAATAAAAATTATATAAAATGAAATTTGAAGAAGAATTAGAAGAACAAATGATTTCTGAATGGAAAGAATTTTATATTAATTATCATTTATTATATGAAATTTTAAAACCTTTGAATCAAATTTATAAAAGTGAAGTTCATTCAGAAGATGCTTCTATTGATAATGTAAAATATAAATATAATGAAAAATCAGAAGTGACTGAACAATTATTAGGAATTAAAGATGAAGAATTAGAGAAAAAAAATAGAACTTATAATTTTAATTTATTTATTAGTATTAAAAAGAAATTTTTTAATCAATTAAAAATTGAAATTGATAAAGTAGATTTTTTTTCTATTGAAATTTTTACTAATAGACATGAAAGAAGATATAATCAAATAATAGAACAATTAGATTATATAAAAAAAAATGTAGAATTTAAAATATTTAATGATAATTTAGAAACATGTTTTAAATGTTTTTATAGAGATATTTCAACTTTTTTAAAATTTATAGATTTAAACAATAAAATAAAAACTCATATAATATCAAAATATATTAAATACTCATCTTCATTTGAAAGTTTTCAAGATTATAAACACATTTTAAAATATACAAATGAAATTTTAACAAAAATTGAAACACAAAATACAAATTTAAGAACAGAAGCAGAAAACAAATTTTCATATTATTTCCATAATAAATACAATATGCATCCAATTAAAATTTTAAAAACTTTTTTACAAAATCAAATATTTACTCAAATGCAATCATTTTTATTAGGAATAAGTATCGGATTATTATTATTATCATTTATTACTTGTATAGTTTTAGGTAGAAATGCAAATTTAGATATTGATGAAGATCCAGAATTTAAAACTTTATTTCCAATGTTTCGTACTTTTGGTATTTTATGTTTATATTTATGGACTTTAGGTTTAAATGTTTGGGCATGGAATAAGGCAAATATTAATTATAGAGCTTTATTTAATTTTGATAATCATTATTCTACTGTAATGCAAATTTGTTCTAGAAGTGCAATTTTCAGTTTAATTTTATTTTTAGGTATTTTAATTTATATTTTAATAAGAAGTCAAATACCAATGTTTATGTTTATTAATAATTACATTTCAATAACAATGATACCTTTATTATGTTGGTCATCAATGTTAATATATTTCTTTTGTCCATTTAAAATATTTAATTATCAAGGTCGTGTATATACAATGAAATTATTTATTGAATGTATAGCATCAATATTTATCCCAATAGAATTTCGTCATATTTGGTTTATGGATCAATTAACTTCTTTAATAGGACCAATGAGAGATATGGAATATACACTTTGTTATTATTCATATTATAATAGTCCAACTTCAGTAAGAGAATCATTTTGTAATAATACAAGAACAATATATTTAATAATAGGAATTTTTCCTAATCTCATTCGTTGTTTACAAGTAGGAAGACAAATAATTGATAATAATAAAACATTCCCTTATATTTTTAATATTGGAAAATATACTTTTAATATTATTGTAGCTACTTTCTCATTTTTAACTAACTTTAGTTCTAAATGGTTTATTCCTTGGTGTATTTCTGCCTTTATTTCTGGATGTTATTCTAGTTTCTGGGATATTGTTATGGATTGGGGTTTTTATCATTGTGATAATCAATATTTTCCTTTAAGAGAACAATTGGCTTATAAAAATAAATGTTTTTATCATTTTACTATTGTTATTAATGTTATTTTAAGATTTTTATGGGTACTTTCAGTTTCTCCTGAAATTATGTATCAAATGATTAGACCTGAATTTTTTGCTTTAATTATTTTTACTTTAGAAATGTTTAGAAGAGGATTATGGAATTTTATTAGAGTTGAATATGAAAATTTAAATTTAATTAATCAATATCAAATATCATTTTTTGAAGAATTACCTTTTATTAAAGAATTAAATGGTATGTTTACTATTAATGAACATAAACTTGTTAATATTTTAAATTTTGAAAAACAAGATAAAATTAAAATGCAATTAAGAGAAATTTTCCAAAGTTCTGAAATTAGTAATTATGGAGCAAATAGTTATTATTTTGATAAAGATAAAAGAATTGATGAAGAAATTGCTCAAAGATTAAATAAGCATTTAAGAGAATATAAAAAGAATACTTTAAAAAATACACAATAAAAATTTTAATTTAATAAATTGATTTTTTTTTATAATTGTATTAATAAATATTTAAAAATCTAAAATTAAATTACTTTGAGTTAAAAATTGTTTTTGTTGAACAGGAATAAAATCAGGTTTTCTTCCTAATTTTTTTAAACAAATTAATTTTTTTGTAGTAATAACATTAGTTTTATTTAAAATTTCAGTTGAATTTGGTAAATAACTTAATTCATTTAAAATATTTGTATATTTATGTTTTGCTTCTCTATAATAACCTAAATTAAAAAATGCAGATGCTACTATTTCTAATATTATAATATATTCTATTGGTTTTTTTGGTATTGAAGTTGAAATATTAATTTTTAATAAGAGATTTTGTATTATATTATATTCTCTTAAAATTTTTATACTTTTTTCATATTTTGGTCCTTTAATTTCATTAATTTTCCATAAAAAAAATTTAATTATAATTCTATTTATTAATGGTATTTTTAAACAATGTTGACATTTTTTTGTTAAGCAATTTTTTTCAAAGTATTTAAATAATGAATGATAAATATATAATCTTTTTTCTTCTTGATTTTTTTCAAAATTTCCTTTAATAATACAATTAAATAAAAAAGTAAGTATGTAAATATAATTATCAAAAGGAAAAAAACATTCTTTAAGTTCTTTAAAACATTTATTAATAATTTCATCAGAAATAACAGAATTATTTTGAATTAAATCATTTAAATAAATAGGGTCTAATCTTTTTCCTAATTTATTTTCTTTATTATCGAAATCAATATCTAAGTGTTTATGAATATCTTTAAAATTATCAAAATAAGATTTAAAAATTTGATAAGATTTAGTTTTGTATTTTTTATCAATTTGATTTTGAATTATTTCTTCGCTTTTATTTAATATTTTATTATTTACTGTTTCTTCATCATATTGATCATAATATTTTTTTAAAGATAAATATCTCAAAGAAGCACCTAAATAAATAGAAGGAAAAACAATATCTTCATCATTTATAATTTTAGAAGATAAATTAAAAGTTAATTCATCCATTTTCCCTTCAAATATTCTAAAATCAAATAATTGAAGATAAATTAAATTTCTTTTTTCATTTTTTGAAAAATAATTTAAAAATTTTTCATCGAAATTTTCATAAAAACTTGAAGATATTCTCATTAAAATATATTTTGAATATGTATCATTTTTACCTTTATATAATTTAAAAAATCTATCTAGACGAAGATAGAAATTTGATCTTCTAGTTTCTATTTCTTCTGAATTTTTTATATAATGAAGAGAATAAATTGATAAAAGTAAATCATAATAATCGAAAAATTGACTTAAAAAAGTTAAAGTCTTTATTAAATTAGATGTTTTTGCAAAACATTTATTACATTTTTTTAAAATTTGCTCATTCATTTTTATATGTGTTAAAAAATACTCAATTGTATTTATTACTTTACAAAATAAACCTATTTTTATTTTTTCTAGTAAAATTTTTTTTGAAAGTTTTAAATTCCATTTATTTCCATATAAAGGATAATCTATATTATAAAAAAATTTATCTAAAAATTCTTTGCAATTTTCACTTATTAATGAATCATTATTTAATAAAAGAATATTATCAATATTAAAATATTTTTCAAAATCAATAATTCTACTTTCTTCATTTTTATTAAATCCTTCAAAAAATTTTTGAACTTGTGTATGATTAAAATCTAAATTTTCAATTGGAGACATATCATTAAAATGAAAAGATAAAAAACTAATTATCATTGAATATGAATAATCTTTTTTTTCTAAATATTTATTATAATTATTTTACCATCTACCATTTTACTATATTATTTAAAAACTATTTTCTTTTATTTTTTAATTCAAAATAAAAAAAATTAAATGGATGATTTTAAATTAAGTGATATTAGTAATGAAGAAAATGAAAATGATGAAAATATAATAAATACTAATCCAAATAATGCATCATTTACAGTTGAAACTTTATTAAATTCAAGAGAAGATTATGATAAATGTATAGAAAAGTATGATCAAGAAACTTTAAAAAGATTTTGTTTTTTATATGTTGATAATAATATTGAAAAATTAACAAATAAAATTTCTCCATATATGAAAAAAAGAGTAACGTGGGCAACTTTATATGAAAAAGTTTTTAGAAAATTATTTTTACCTTTTTCTTTTAAAAATGGAGAACAATATGTAACACTTGAAGAAATTTATGATAGAATTAATTTAATTATTCATGGGGAAATTAATAATAAATATAGAAGTGGTTATATTACAAAAGAAGAAAAAAATTCAATTCCTTCAATTATAAATTATTTTTCTTATAATAATTTACAAATGAAGAAAAATGATAAAAACAATGAAAATGAAGAAAAAGTTGATTATATGAAAAATTTATTTTCTAAGAAAAAAAAAATTAAAAATTTTAAAAAAATTCATATTCAAAAAAAACAAAATTTAAATATAAGTGAAAAAAATGATAAAAATGAAAATCTAAATAATAGTACTTATAAATCAAAGAATACTAAAAATAGTAGTGATGATTTAATAAAAATTGAAAAAAAAAAAAAACTAAATATAAATTATAAAAGATTATCATCATTTAATTTAGATCATTTACAAAGAGTATATGATAGTTTAAACAGACAAAACAATAAAATAAATAATTCTCCAATTCATGAATCAAGAAAAAAAATTATTTTTAAAGAAAAAAAATTAAATCAATCAAAATCTTCAAATTCACTTATTAATAATGAAGATTTAAATAATTCAAAAAATAATCAAAATATAATTATAAAAAATGAAGATAATAATAATAGTAATTCAAATAAAAAAAATGAAGAAACAATTAATAATAATAATCAAAAGCAAATGGTTGTTACAGAAAGAACAAATAAAACTGTAGATTCAATTATAAATAAGAAAAAATATATAATTTCAAAAGAAGATGAAAAAGAAATAAGAAACATTCCAAAAAGAGAAATAATAAAAAAAAATATTTATAAAAAAGTAGAGAAATTAGCATATAAAGATGAATTAGAATATTTTAATAGAGCAAATTTAAAGACTTCTTTAAAAGATAAAATTTTTTGTTCAATTACTCCAATGATTAATTTTATTGGAGAAAATAATATTCCAGATAGAGATTCAGATTTAAAAAAAAGAGGAGATAATTTATTAAGTTTTAAACAAATGGCAGATGATATAATGAATATTATTCATAATTAAATTTTTTTTTTTGTATATTAAAATATTAATATTTTCCTTTTATCTTTAATTTTTAATTTTTTTTATTCAAAAAATTATGAGAGATTCATTTAAATTTAAAAACTCTCATTTAGATAAAATAAATAATATTTCAAATGATATGCTTATTTCTACAAGATTTTTAAGAAATAATAGTACTTTGAATATAAATAAAAATAATACTAAAAGAGAACTATTAAAAAAATGTAATTCAACTTTAATCAGTCCTCAATTTAAAGAAAATTATTTTAATATGATTCAAGGAGTTATTGAAAATAATAATATAGATGTAATTCAATCTTATCCAGAAAAAAAAAAACAATTAGACCAATTCTTTTTAAAGAATATAAATCAAGATGAGAGATTTAATAAAAAAAAAGCCAAAATTTTATCAATGATGAATGAAAAAAAAACAGAAAAAAAGACAAAAAAAAAAAGTTATTTAATGTTTAATTCTCAAAAAAATATATTTAAAAATGATAAAATTGCATTTATCTTAAATAAAAAAACTTTTTTAAATAGATTTGAAAATGTAAAAAATAAATTGAATAAAGATTTATCTAATTTATCACAAAAAAATATATTATCAATTTCTCAAAGATCATCTTCAACTAAAACAATAAATGATTGTAAAAATGCAAATAACAGAAATCTTTATTCATCATTTTTTAGAGATTCATTTTTAAAAAACACAAATGAACCAAATGTGAAATTAGAAAGTAAAAAAAAGATTAATTCAGATTTATTAAAATGGAAAAAAAAATTGAATTTATGTAAATTTTAAAAATTCTATTTATTACATTGAAAAATAAATATTTAATATTTAATTTAATATTTGATTATAATTTTATTTATGTAATAATTTAATAAAAAAATGAATCCAAAGAAAAATCTTCAAAATAAATCACTTTTTAATTTTCTTTATAAAAATCAATCAAATTTTTTTTCAAACACTTTCATTTTTATAATTAACATGATTAATTACTGTTTATTTCTTTATATAATATTTTCATTTATTATTTATCTTTTCTTTCATTATTTTGCTTTAAATATTGAAGTATTTGGATATAATGAATCAACTTTTCTTTCGGCAGATTCAATTTTACTTAAAAATAATTTCAATAATATTATATTAGCATGTATTATTATTTTAGGAATGTTTACTATAAAAAAACAAAATTATTTTTATTTTTCAATTTATTTTACTACTTATTTTTTATTTATCTTTTCATTTATTTGTAAAATTAATTTTACATTAATCCCTCTTAATTCTTATACTTATACTATTTTTAATTCTCTTTTAATTTTTGGATTTTTTATCATTTCAAGTTATACAATTTTATTTTATTTTAAAATATTTGGTTTTATGAAATATAATTTAAATGATATTCCAGTTGATAAAATTATTCATGAAATAAAATTAAAAAGTGATTTAGCAAAAATAAGTTATAATGCTTTTATGATTAAATGGGGTATTCATAAAATCTCTAAAAAATTATTATATAATAAAAAAGATTATTATTTCATGAATATGAATAATGATAATGATAATATAAAAATTAAAAAAGAATTTGTTGGTGATTTTGAAAATGAAATTAAAAGTAATTCTGAAACTGGAACTTATGCTTCAACTATTGATAATAATTATATTAATTTAGATAGTGAAACTCAACCTTTAAAAGATTAAATAAATTTATATAAAAGAATAAATTAAAAAATTATATTTTTTTATCTTTTAAAAATTATAAATTTTTTATATATATTTCATTAATTATTTTTCATTTTAATTTTATTTTTTTATTCATACATTTATATTAAATAAATATATTTATTAATGATTTAAAGAATAATATTCCTAAAAAAAATAAATATTAAAATGACCAACATCTATATCATAAAATTATTATATATCATTTATTAAAGATTCTAATTAAAAATAAAGAAAAATTCTAAATTAATATCAAATTTGATAAAAAATCATATATGAATATAAAAACTCAAAAATTATAAAAATGTAAAATTCAGCCACAAAAAATGCTTTAAATCCATTGAATAAAAATGATGGATTAAAAATTGTAACATGAATTGATTAATTATTATTTTAATAATTATTAATCTTTAATAAATATAAGAGTTTTAATAAAATCATATGGAAAAATTGTGAGTTTATCACAAATTATATAATGTTATAACTTTTTAAAATCATCACATAAATTAAAAATAAGCCATATAAATCATATAAACAATATAAAAATAGAAAAAACCTTGAAAGAAAGTTGAAAATTTCTAAAATGGAATAAATAAAGAGAAAATTAAAAGAAATTAACCAGAAAAAAATGTTGGAATCTAAAATATCATATCTTCAAAATTATAATAACTATAATTCTCAAGACATTATTTTGAATTATAAATATCAAATAAAATTGCTATCTTTTTATCTAATGACAACATTTAAATCAATAGAAAGTGCTTTAGATAAAAGTGAAGAAATCTTAAATGAAATACCAAAAAATAAAATTAATAATAATAATAAAGAAAATTCAAGTACAACAGCAATTTCAGAAAGTGCAAATTTTGAAGAAAAAATAGAAGATTTTATTGAAAGTTTTAAAGGAATTTATACAAATGGAAATGTAGGAAAATATCATTGGAAAATTAGAGTTATGAAAATATTAAAATATAAATTTAAACAAATTATTAGGCAAGGAAAAACTCCTATTATGACAAAATATTTTGGAAGATCTAAAGTTGCTTCTCAAAAACCAAGATTTCATGGTAGGTTTATTAAAAAAAACAAAATTTAAATTATATGGACTTAATTATTTTTTGTAAATTATCAAAAGTTTTATTAAATAAAATTTGTTAAAAATTAGATTATGAAAGTATAAAAACTTTAGATCAAATGTTTATATTAATATTGCCTAATATAAATCTAAAATAGTTTATTTTTGATTATAAATTATTTAGCTTCTTTTAATTTATTTCACATTTTTTTATCTTAAAATGTGAAAATATATAAATATAGTATTGAACTATTATTTATGATTTATATTAAAATAGAACGTATCTTTAATTTTTTTATATTATTAATTAACTAATCTCGTTTGAAAATTTCTTTGATTATATTAATTTGTTTTTTTTATATTTTTTATTTAATTACTAAAATATTTGAAGTTAATAATTTACCCTAAATTAAATTAGTAATTATAAAAAAAAACAAACCAAAAAATAAAAACATTTATTAAATTATAAAATATAATTTAAGTAATTAATAAAAAATGAATAATTAAAATTTTAAAATAATTTAATAAATCATAATGAAAACAACAAAAAAATACACTTACATGCTTAAACCACTTCCAATGATGGAAATGCCTAATCTTTCTTATAGTTTAAATAAAATGGGAACAGACACAAATGATTATATAAATCAATTAAATAATGCAAATGATGAAGATAATCTTCAAGCAAGATATCAAAAATATTTAGAAAATGAATATAAAAAAGCAGAAGAAGAAAGAAAATTAATTAAAAAAAAATTATCATTTTATTCACAAAAACCTATTTCAAAAAATGATATTCCATTAAAATTAAATAAATATAATGAAGGAAATCTTTTTGGATTAAAGAAAAAAAAAGTTTTCCCAAATATTTCAAAAAATTATAAAAGTAATTCAAATATAAATACAGAAGAAAATAAAAATACTTTTTCAAATATTTTAATACTCTCAGATGAAAATGAAAATTCAAGAAATCAAAGAAAATTAAGAAAAAATAAAGATATATATTCATCAATAAAAGAAGAAAATGAAGAAATGAAAAAATTATTTTTAAAAACAGTAAGATATAAAAATAATATAAGTGAAATGTGTAATGAAATAAATAATACTTGTACAAATTTTAATACAACTCTTCATGGAAGACCAAAATTTAGATTTGTAAGTGAAAAAGAAATTCAAGATTTAGTTACAAAAAAAGATTTAGATGTAAATTCAATTAAAAAACCAAATGTAAATGCATTTCAAAATATGCAATTATTTAGAGAAGTTAATACTTTAACTGCTTTAAGTTATGGATTAGCTTATAATGGAAATAATGTTATTAGGGATTATTTAAATAAGAGAAATAAAAAAGATACTTATTTTAGTCAATCTCTTAATTATGAAGAAGTAAAAAAAAAAAGGAAAGAATTATTTAAAAAAGCTAAAGAAATTGTTAGAGTAAGTCAATATTGTAAGGATCAATGTATTAAAAATATTGATAAATATAATAAAGAAGTAGAAAATGAAAGAATGATAAATAATTAAATTAAACAAATTATTGTTTTGTAAAATATATTTTTAATCATTTAATAATTTTCATTTTATGCTATTAATGGAAAAAATGAATTAATTTTTAAAATAGAATATTAAAAATAATTTTTTGAAATTATTATTTATTTTTTTTTTGTTTTTTAGTTTTTTCATCATCAAATTTTTTGATATAATAATTTACAACAGTAAAAACTAATAAAGAAAAAATAAATAATATAATACTAAAATAGGTATCAGCAGATTTCCCATATCTTTTCCCTGTAATAAAATAAAATATTCTTTCAATAATACTATTAGTATTCCAATTTATTTTATTTAAATTTAAATTATTTAATATAACTTCCATATTTTTAACATTTGAAATTTCTTCATGAACATAAAAATTATGATTTTTAAAATTATAAATAATAATTCCAGAATCATTTATATTTTTTAATTTAAAAAATTTGATTAATCTAATATCATTTTTAGAATCAATAAAACAAAAAGTTATATTTGAATATTTATTTTTATAATTTGATAATTCATTTAATAAATTTAATTGAGTATTATTTGAAGGATTTAAATAAATTATAAAAAGAATAGCTTTTTCTTTTTCAAAAGAATCAATTAATGAAACATTTAATTTAATAATATCGTAACAAAAAATGACAGATAATTTTAATATAAATAATATAAAAAACATTTTAAAATATAATAAATAATTTTAAAATAAAATAAAAAAAAATAAAAAAATAGATTTAAAAAAATTAAAAAATGTCATCAGCTAGATTTAAATTAATAGGAGATGGATTTGGTTGGTGTGGAACTTGTTTTAGTATAATATTTTATATGGCTCCTGCTCAACCTTTTTCAAGATTAGTAAAAAAAGAAATAACAATAAATGACGTTCCATATTTATTAGTAATATTTTCATATTTAAATTGTATAAGTTGGATAGCATATGGTATAAGAAAAGGACAATATAAACCTGTTGTTTGTAATACTGTTGGTGCAATTTTATCTTTAGTTTTTATTATTGTATTTTGTGCTTATTATAATAATTTAAATGTCAAAAAAACTCTTTTTCATATTTTAATTATTTTAAATTTTAGTATTGAATTTTTTTGGATATTTTATTTTATAATTAAAAATATACTTTCTTTAGGTTATATTAGTATGATTTTAAATATTTTCATGTATTTTGGAACATTAGAAAAAATTGATAGAGTTATAACAACTCATAATTATCATTTAATACCAATTTTATCTGCTACTTTAATGTTTATAAATGCAGTTTGTTGGACTGTTTATGGTCTTTCTTATAAAGATTTAAATATTATAATTGCAAATATATCTGGAATTATTCTTGAAGTTATTGGGATTATTATATGGTGTTATTTAAGAAAAAAATATCCTAATGTCGGTTGTTTAGGCCAAAGTGTTAATGATTCTTCTAAAACTATTGAAAATAATATTAATATAAATAATGATAATAATTTATTTAAAGATAATTTTAAAAATAATAAAAAAGGAAGTAATAAAACTGTTGTTTTTAAAGATATTTTACAAAATAATATAAAAGATAATAATAATCAAATGATTAAAAAAAGATTAAGTATAGGAAGTGATAATCAAATGATTAAAAGAAGATTAAGTATTGGAAGTGATAATCAAATGATTAAAAAAAAAATAAGTACAGAAAGTAGTAATAAAGAAGAGAAGAAAGAAGAATAAAAAAAATATTGTATTACATTTTATTTTAAAGGGACTTTAAAAAATTTATTTATGGAATTGTTAAAAAACAATAATCAAAATTTATATTCATATTAGAATTAAATGAAATTCATAAAAAATTTTACATCAATTAAATCAAATATCATCACTAAAATTAATTAATTTTATTAGGTATTAAAATAAAAATAAGTATTAAAAATTAGATAAAATATAATAATAATAAATTTAATATAAAACAATATGGAAAAATTAATTTAAATTTAATAAAATTGTTGAAAAATTTATTGGGTTAGAAAACAATTAAATTATTAATTTTAATATATAACAATAAAAATATTGATTTTAAAAAATATGGAAAAAATAATTAAAAATGAAATGAATTTATTTTGAAAAATTTTGGGGATTGGGGATTGGGGATTGGGGATTGGGGATT
>JAJMZS010000084.1:0-15168 GCA_023807205.1 Isotricha prostoma | reverse complement strand
AATCCCCAATCCCCAATCACCAATTTTTAACTTTTATTTAAACATTTTTATATTTTATAAAATTTTAATTTTTTTCAAATTTTGTTTTATTTTAAACTTTTTTAATCATTTTAATTTAAATTTTTTTCTTTTTTTTCAATGTTTTTTGTTAATTATTTTAAAAAATATTTTAAAACTATTTTTTGAAAATATTTTGTTTCATTTTTTTACTCAAATTTATTTTGAAATCTTTAATTTTTAAAAGGTGTTTTCATGCAAAATTTATATTATGTGGTAAAAATAATTATAAAAATCTCAGTTTTTTTTTTGATAATGAAGGATTTAAAAAATGGAAAGAACAATATATTGAAAAATTAAAATCAAGATTATCTGAAGAAGAAAATAAAAAAGCAAATGTTGATAAAATTTAGGATGTGTTTTATGTATTTTTTAATCCAAAAAATATAAGAAAAACATTTAAAAAGAATATGATATTATTGAATAATATGGTTTTTAATTTATATATGTTATTAGGTTCAAAAATAACATTAAGAAGTCAAAAATAATTATAAAGTGTAGTAGTAAATGAAGAAATATTTATATTAATTAAAGAAATAATAAATCCAATGTAAGCTTGAGCAATTCCAAATTTTAAAATATATTTGCAAAAATGTTTTAATAAAAGTTTCAAAAATTTTTGCTGTTATTATTTTTCGTTCAATCTTTTTATTTCTTTTTAAATAATATGTTCTTCACTTTACATTTCATTAAGAATTTTTCATTTACCAATCTTTTTATTAATATTATTACACATTAAATATTTTATTAATATATTTTAAAATATTAGCATTTATTTATTCTATAGAAAACAAAGATAGTTTTAATTTTTCACCATTATCAATTATTGATTTAATTAATTTATTAGGTATTTTTTTAAATTTTTTATTTTTTCTTTTTTATGGATAAATTACAAGGAGTAGTCATTGTTTCAATAAGTAATTTATTTCATATTTTTGATAAAATTAGAAATCCTGAGCAAAATAAGTTTAATAAAAGAATTTCTTTTAAAAATACTGAATCAAAAAAGAATATAAATTCAAAATTAAATAGTTCAGAAGATCCAATAAAAGGAATAAATGAGATAAAACCAGTAAATACAGAACAAAATCAAAGAAATTTAAATGATAAAAATTCATTAGAAATAAAAAATAAAAATGAGAATGAAAAATATATATGTGATTATTTTTCAAATTTAGTAATAATTCTTTGTTCTATATTAGTATTTAATTCTTGTTTTCTTTGGATTTTATATTTTATATTATCAGAACAAAAAAATAAATATTATTGTTTTGAACCTTTAGGAAAAGAATTTAAGATTTGTTCAAAAAATGATTTTTGTTCAAATGTAGGAATATCAAATTTCCTTTTTACTGATTTACCTTCTGATAAGGATGTTAATGAAGAATTAAAAAATGTTAATAATATTTATATGAATTTTTTTATTAGAGAGTCTGGAATTTTTGGTGATTTAAATAAAAAATTTTCAAAAACAAAACAAACATTAAGTTTTTATAATGCAATAATTATAATTACTAAAAATGAAAAATATCTTTATTCAAATACTTTTAGAACTACTTGTGAATCTAATTTACAAGATTTTATTTTAGTTTTATTTTTATCTATAATTATTGGAAATTTATTATTTGGTTATCTTGCTGATATTTATGGAAGAAAAAGAATTTTATTAATATTATTATGTTTACAAATTATTGGAGGAATATTTTTATTTATTTGTACTATTTTAATATTAAGAAAAGGAAATTTAAATTCTAATTTATTTTATAATAATGATAATAATATGTTTAATTTTGATTATAATAATATGAATGAAATAGTTAATTTTATGGAGATAATAAATTTAAAGGAATATGATTTAACCTATTTAAATAATAATTATACTAATGAATTTAATAAAATTAAAACTGAAGTTCTATCAAGTACATTTATTAGAGAAGCATATAAAAAAAATAAAATTTTTGTTTTTTTTTCATTTGTGTTTATTTTTTTATCTCATTCACCAATAAAAACAATATCAATTGCTTATTTAATGGAAAATGCATTAACAAAAGATTCAATGAGTACATATTTTTTATATATTAATTTTACATTTCCATTAAGTTTATTAATAACATCAATTTTAATTACTTCTATTAATTGTTTTCATATTCCAATTTTAATAATTAGTATAATTCAATTTATTCTATTTCTTATTGTTTTATTTTTATTTTATGAAAGTCAAAGATTTAATTTTGAATATTCATATTTTCATAAAATAACAGAATTTACAGAATATTATATTGGAAAAGAAAAATTAAGATATTTTTATAGTGAAAAATTAAATGATCATAATAGTAATATAAATTCTCATGAAAAAAATTCTTTTAAAGAAGGTGAACATTCAAATAATTTTACAATATATTATTTATTAAATTCACCAAAAATTCAATCAGAATTAGAATTTGAAAGACAAAATTTAAATGCAAATATTTGGAATTCAAGAATAAAAGAGAAAAAAAGGAAAATAAATCAAACTAAATTTATAAATGAAAAAGAAAATATAATAAGAAGACAAGCAATATTATATAAACCTATTACAATAATAAACCAATTAATGAATAAAGATAAACAAATAAGAAATCATTCTTTAATAGTTTATTCATTTATAATATCAATATCAATTATATGTGAAATAATTTTTGGAAAAATAACAACCAAAATTTTTATTTCAAGAGAAAATTTAATAAACAAAAAATTAATTCAACCAAATATTTTTATATTTTTTTTAATTTCTTTTATAAGTTTATATCCTTTTATTCATTATTTAGTAAAATATCTTGGTGTGAATGTAATATTATTTCCATCTTTATTTATTATTATATTATTTTCTGGTATATATGAAATTATATGTTTATTACCAAGAGAACAAAACAATTTAAATGTGTATCAATTTGATTCTATTGATATTTCTTACAGAGATCATGAAAAAGGTTTAATTAATTGTATTTTTTTCAATTTAATTGGAGCAATTGGTTTAAGATATTGTGTTTATTTTTATTTAACAAAATTAACTAAAACTATTTATAGATGTTCATTTTATGGTAAATGTCAAACTATTATTGATATTACTTTGATTATTTCTTTTGGTGTTAATCAATATATTGAGAAAACATTTTTTTATACTTCACTTTTTGGTATTATTGGAATTATCAATTCCTATTTTATTACTCCTAATGATGATAGTTTAAATATAAGTGAAGTTAAAGAAATTATTTTTGATGAATCAAAAATTAATAATCAAAACAATAATTAATTATATATGAATATTTAATTTTTTATTTTTTTTTAATATCATGAAATTAGGTTTTAAGAAAATTATTTTTTGTAAAAAAATTCCCAAAAGTCCATTTTTATCAAATTTATATAATAAAAGAATTCAAAGTAAATTAAAAGTTGAAGAAACAAAATTAAATTTTCTAATTGATCAAGTAAAAAATAAGCATTCATTTGTTAGAAATTATTCTATGTTTAATAAATCAATAACAAAATTACCTTTAATATTGAAAAATAATAATCATAATTTAAACAAAGATTACTCTTGTAATTCATATTTAAATTATAATAAAAAATTATCTCCAGAATTTAAATCCATTAATTCAGATATTTTAAATAATGTTAAAAAATTATTTAAAGTCGAAAAGCAATTAATCAATGAAAAAAAAAGACAAAAAAAAATAATTGAAATATCTAATAATGAAATAAAAAATATAATAGAATTTTATAAATTTCTTTCATATAAAAAATATAAATAATATAATTATAAAAAAAAAATTATTTTCTCAATTTTTTATTAAAAAACTTTAAAATATATTTTTATAAACTTAAAAAAAAGCCTTTCTTAACCTCTAATATCATAAACACAACTTTCATAAGTAGGAATCATATATTTAATATTAATAAAAGCATCATCTCCACCATTAAGTTCCATTTTCTCAAGAGTTTCTTGAATTAAATCTCCAAGAGTTTTCTTTTTTCTTTGTCCATATTCAAACTCATCTCCTAAATTTTTATTGAAATTCCTATATAAATTAAAAATAGGTAATAATTGTCTATAATAAGGAACAAGAGCTTCTCCAGCTAAATCACTACAAGTGACTAATTTTTGAATAACTTTCAAAGCAACAGCAATAATATCAACATCTCTAGTATTTAAAGCAGTTTTCAAAGGTAAAATCAATTGAGGTATAATTTTAACAATATTATCTTTAACATGATCTAATAAATCAAAAGTACCTCTAATAGCAATGAATCTATAAGGATCAGCAACTTCTCTAATACCATCAACAAAAATAGGAAGATATAATTGATAATTAAATTTATCAAATGATTCATCTTTCCATTTAATAGTTGTTCCTCTTTCATGTTTAACTAAAACTGGTAAATCACCTCTATCATAATGTAATCTAAAATCAGATACAGGAATTTTTCTTGGATGAAATGCTCCTGCTTTTGGAGGCTTATCTGTTGTTGGTTTATCTAATGATGAAAATGCTGTTGTTGTTGCTACTTTTTTACGTTTTGAATCTGGGAAATTTGATACTGAATTTGCTATTTGATGATTCTCTATATTTACTAAATTGTAGTCTGAATTACGTTTTGGAAGATATGATTTTGGAAAATCACCAAATGGACTGTTGTGTAATGGAGGAGCATAGGGTGATTTTAATGGTACTTTTTTACCTCCATATTTATTTAAACAACGTTTTAATGCATCTTCAAATAATAATTGAGATGAAGGGTTTAATTCATATTTAATTGTTGCTTTTTTTCCCTTTTGATGTGTGTTACTTTTGTCTTCATCTGATCCTTGCATTTTTTTTATTTGATTTTTTTCTTTTCGGTTATGCTTTTTAATTTTTTTTTTGGGTTTTTTATTATTTTTTTTTAATATTTAATTTAATTTTTTTAACCCTGTTTTTAATTTTTATTTTTAATTTTTTTTTGGGCCTATTGTATAAAAAAAATCAATTTTACATATATATAGAAAAGGTGATAAAAATAATTAATTTCAAATGTATAATGATGAAAAACAAAATCTTAAAACTTCAATTTCAACATCTTATATAGAGCAATTTAATGATTATACAACTATTGCAAATGAAAATTTTAATACAGTAGAGTTTGAAAAAATTTATTCTAATATATTTAAAAATAAAAATGAAGACAATATGTCGGGTGAAATAAATAATAATATTTTATATAATTTAAACAACTCTCAAGAAAATTGTATTAATTCATCAAAAATAGAAAAAGAATCAAAGAATAATGAAAATATAACAAAAAATAGTGAAAGTTCCGAAAATAATTCAAATAAATTTAAAAAAAAGTTTTTTAACATTATTAAAAGAGGAAGATCTAGAAAAGGAATAGATAATCAAAATATAAAACATAAAAAATCATCAAAAGATAATTGTTATAAAAAAGCAATAAATATATCTATAAAAAAAGTAGTTTTAGAACTAAATTCAATAATAAAGTCAAAGTATAAAAAAGAATAAAAAAAATTAAAAGAATAACACAAGTTGAAAAAGGTTATGATAAAAATCTATTAGAAAAAACAATTAATGAGATTTTAACTGGTTATAAAATATTTAGAAGTAAAAATAAACAAAATGAATGAAGTAATTATAAAAAAAATTGAAAAAATTGAAGAAATTAAAAATATTTTAAAAATGAAATTCCATTGTTATATTGATAAAACAATGAAAGAAGAATTAAAAAAATTTACTGATGTTGAAGAAAAAAAAACATGTGAAGATATTTTAAAAAACGGAATATTAAATTTTTGTGAATCAATTAAAAAAAATCCTAATACGAAAAACAAATAAATACTATTATTAATTGCATTTATTGTAAATCATTAATTATTTATTTACAAAAATTACCATTTAAAATAAAAATAATTAAATATAAATTAATTATATTTATAATTCATTATAAATTTCTTTTAAATCACATTTTATAATCTGACCATTATAATTCAATCTTTTTTCAATTGAAAATACATTTAAATGATTTTGAAATAAATGTTCTTCACTTAATAACTTCATTCTAAATTTTAAAAGTAGTTTCCAAGTATTATGAACATTACTTCCTTTAATAATTTCATAAATATATTTAACAAAACTAAATTTATTAATTATATCTAATTCTGATTTAATTTTATGTCTTTCAATTACACTATTTATTACTTTTATTTTATTATTTTTTAAATTAGTTAATTGAATTTTAGATAAAAATCTATTATTAGAAGATTCAATCATTGTCACTCCTTTAGGATTCATATAATTATTTTGAAGAAATGTATTAATTTTATTATTATTAAAAGTTTCACTATTTTTTGTTTTATTTGGAATGAAATTTTGATACATATTAGTCTCAATTTGTGATAATTGATTAATTAAATTAAATTTTAGATTTTTATTTTTTACAATAATATAATCAGACAAATTTTTAATTATAACATAATTATTATAAATTTTATTTATTAATGTAAAGATTGCAATTATAGTTTTAATAATTCCACCCACATCAGCCAAAACATCTAATAATTTAATATATTTTCTTTCATAAACATTAAAATTATTTTGAATCCAAAATTTAAATTCACAAAGAATATTAATATCACCACTATCATCAATAGATGTTTTTTGATTTTCATCAAAAATATAAGAATTAGAATAATATTTTTTTTCTAAAATTACACCAGAATAAGTAATTAAAGAAATAGGAGAAAAATTTAAATTATAAACAGGAGAAATACCTTTAGAAATTGCAGTAGGAATTCTTTGTAAAAAATATTCCCAAGGTTCATAATAATTAGATATATTAATATAATGATCAATAACATATAAACTTCCTCCTGAAATATTAGAAACATATTTTTCAATTTCATCTTGTGAAGAACAAGAATTTTTTCCATAAAAATTATTAGTAAATGAATCATTTCTACATAACTCTATTATTATTGAATAAGCTAAATTATTTAAATTTGCATTTCCATGAATTAAATAAGGTGATTCATAATCATTTTCATTTACTTCATAATATTTATTATTACTAGGATCAAACATATATTTAATACAAATATGTTTTGAAAATGATTCAATTGATGAAAAAATTTCTGAATGTCTTCTTTTAAATAATATATCTGAATTTGAACAAAAATCATATATCCAATGTATTGAATTATTTAAAATACTTGGTGATAAAAAATATGCATTATCTTTTCTAAATCCTATTATCCTTATTTTTTTTGAATCAAAATTTATTAACTTTCCATCATTTGTTAATTCAAGAAAATGATACATTGATGATTCATTTAAAGGAAAAAATCCAGCTTCAATATTAAATTTTTTATAATAAAAACATATTGGATTTTTTTTTAAAAAGAAATCTGTAGAAAAATATATTGATATTATTATACATATTAAATATGCTAATATAGTTAATATTCCACTAAATGTTGATACATGTGCTTTTTGATAATTATGAAATAATGTAATATCAGGTGATAAAAAATCTAATGATTTAAAATTCATATTTTTACTTATATTAAATTTATTATAATCTATAATTTCATATAATTAATAATGTACATTTTAAAAATAATTATATAATTAATATTAAAATATATTATTGTATATTAAAAAAATAAAAATAATAATTTATCAATTTTAAATTTAAAAATATGATAAGTACATTTTGAATCTTAGAATAGACATAAAACCCTTATCATTATATGTTCACAATTGTTTTAGAAGTAGATTAAATGAAGATTTAGATTTTAAAATAATACCTAATAAAAGTAATATCATTTTGAATGTTCTAATTTAATTAATAGACAACAATTTATTTCTAACTATAGAGATAGATATCAAAAACAATTAAGATTTTTTCTAAGTAATCAAGGTATTAATTATGAAATTGTTTAATTTTAATATTATTGAATATTGAATAAACGTTGTATATTTATGATTTTTTATATTTTTTTTTATTTAAATTTTTTAATTTTTATTTTCTATTCTTTTTATTTTAATGTATTTTCTTTTTTAAATTATATATTATATATTTACTTTTATTAATATTTTTAGAAAATGTTATCTCAGAGTGAGTTGACTAATTTATATAATATAATATCTGATGAATTAAAAACACTTGAAAAGATATCAAATTCATTTCAAAAAATATATAATAAATCAGAACAATTTAAAGTAGGAGTAACTATATGGTTTTTATTAAAAGATAATTTATTAAATTTAACTCAAAGAATATCATCTTTTTTCCTTTTATATGATATGTACAAATTAGATAAAGGAAACACTATACCTTTTATTTCAATAATATTAGAATCAATTAAAATATCAAAAAACAATATAGAAAAAAACATATTAATAAACTTTCTAGAAAATAATATAAATTATAAAAAAACAATAAAAGAAATATTAGAAGAAAAAACAGAAATTGAAAATCCAAATTTAGAAGAATATTATAAACAATATAAAAAAACAATAGAAAAAATACCAAAAATAATAAATGATTGGATTAGACCAATTTTATATGAAAAATCAGAAAATAAAAATAATTTAATTTTAAGTCAACTCACACCAAAAGAAGTATCCTTCAATTATTTCGAACCAAATTATATGTCTTATTATCCTAATAATCAATATTTTTTTATTGAAAATGAACCAATGTGGATAATGCCTTCTCTTAAACATCAATTTATTTAGGATTTTAATCAAAAAAAAGATAAAGTTTTTGATATTCTTCATCATATTAATAAATTAAATGAAGAAAATATTAATTTTTGTTTAAATGAAATTGAACATTCACCTATTTTGTTAAAAGAAATTAAATTTAATTCTAATAAAATGATGGAATTAATAGAAATAAATATGGATTTTTCATTTGAATTGTTAATTAGAATAAGTAAAAATACTATTTTTGAAGAATATTTAACTCAATTTTTAAAAAATAAATTTACAAATAATTCAATGAATGTTATTAATAGAATATTATTAAAAATATCTTTACCTAAAACTTATATAAATGCATATATTAAACATATTATTGGAAATTATAAAGATGAAAAAAATGATGAGGAAAAAAAAATTATTAAAAATTCTCTTTCTAATTTCATCTTAAATTTAATTCAAAATAATATTATTTCTAAAGATAATATCCCAAATGAAGTCAATGAAATTATGAAAATTTAATAAAATTTTCTCGAAATAAAAAATACTTCATTCTATGTTATTTTTGTTTTTATGTATTTGTAAAAATTTATCCTATTTGTAAATAAAAACAATTTAATTTTATTGTAAGTTACCCTAATAAATATTTATTTTCATTTAAAAAAACGAGTTTATTTTTTATTTTTTTGACAAAAAAGTCTTGTCATTTTTTAATCAATATTAATATTTAATTTAAAATATATTTTAAATAAAATTTAAAAATTAAAACTTAAAAACTTAAATAAAAAAAATAAAATAAAAAAAATATTAAACAATGTCAATTAAAAATAATCAAGTATTAACAATATTTGAAAATTATGCATCAACATTAAGTGATCCATTAATTTTAGAAAAGGGTAAAAAAAGAAATTTTGATTTATCAAGAGATATAAATGAAAAAAGAACAGAAATTAAAAAATTATTAAAAAGAAAAGTAGGAGGAGAAAAAGTATATAAAGTATTAGAAAGAAAACCAACTCCTCTTTTAAGATTTGAAGAAGGATTAAGAAGATTTTATTTTAATTATAATGGACCAATTTATGATCAATGCGAATTATTTAGAAAAGCTTTAAATTATGAACATCATATAAAAAAAAGAAAATTGAATGAAAGAATTCAAGCAGGTAGTTTAACTTATTATTTTTTAAAAAGTCAAGATGAACAAACTAAAAATGAAAAAATAAAAACAAATTTAAAACAAAGAATTCTTACTAAAAGTGAAAATTATAATATTAAATTAAATAAAGAACTTAATATTGATAATTATAAAAAAGAAAAAGAAAAAGGAGAAATTAAAGTAGATAATGAATTCTTTGATGAATTATATAAAGGAAATTTAGCAAATAGAATTTATAAAAAAGAAGAAAATAACATTAATAAAGAAAATAAAGATGAAAAAGAAACAGAAATAAAAGTAACTTTCACAAATCAAAATTATGAATCACCAAATTTAAATTCAAATAAATCATATATTAAAACAGTAGAAAGTTATAATAATTCATTATTAAAAAATACTCATTTAATAAAATCAAATCCATTAAAAAGTAATAGAAAATATAGAACAAAAATAATCCCATCATTAAAAATAATTTCAAAATGTGATATATTAAAATCAAATAATAATAATAATAATGAATATTATTATAAATCAGATAAAAATTATAATACAATAACAGCACGTTTATCAACAAATTTTTCATCATCATTTAAAAATGTATATCATAATTATAGTAATTCATATTCAGATAAAGATAGATTATTTATTGAAGAAGAGAAAAAAAAAGCAAAGAAAATTCAACATAAAATGGATATTATAAATAAAAAACAAAATAAATTGGGAAATAAATTATTTAAAATAATTGATAGAGCTCAATATTTAAAACCTTTATCAATTGAATTTAAAAAAGATGCAGAAGCAATTACAGGAATGAAAATTAAGAAAAAAGCAAATAAAGGAAAAACTAAAGATGATGTTGTTCATGCTATTAGAATTGAAAATAGTTATGCTCATATGGGAAAAAGTAAAAGAGAAATGATGGAAATTTCTGATAATTTTATTAAATTAGATGATGTTGTTGTTAAAACATTTGGAAATGATATTAAAGAAAGTTATTGGAAAAAAACAGGGAAAAAAAAATTAGAAGAACCTACAAAAGTTAAAATTCAAAAAGAAAAAATGGAAAGAAAAATGAGAGATAAATTTAATCAAACAAATGATAAATTAAAAAGATTAAGATTTAATTTATATTATACACTTTCTCATGTTAAAGAAAATTTTAAAAATGAAAATATTAATTAAGAATAATAATATAAATATATAGATATATATATTAATATATATATATACATAATATATTTATATAATAAATTTATTATCTTTTTATATATAAAAAAAAAGAATATTTAAATTATTTAAATAATTAATTTTTTTAATAAACTTTTTTACCATATTTTTTTATATTTTCAAAATTACCTGGAAGAGAACTCACTAAAGTTTTATAATTTACTTCATTTGGTTTTGAAGAATAAATATCATACCCTCTTGGAACATTATCATGTGATAAAATTTGTCCCATATTACTATTTAAATGAAATATTTTCTTATGAGTTTTTTCAATATTATAATAATCATTATCACTTCCCTGATTAAATAAATGATCAGTATTATTTTTTTTATATATTTCACTTCTAAAAGTATTTTTTTCATTTATTTTATTTGGATTAGATAAAAAATTTTGATTATTTCTTTTTACTGTTTCATAAGATGGAATTCCAGCATTTTTAAATTGTTTTCTTGTAAATCTATATTCTTCTTCTTTTCCTTTTCCTAAAAATATATCATTCATATTATCTTTTTTTCCTCTTGCATCAACCATTTTTATACTTTTAGTTTGTGGTCTATGATTTTTTTCTTCATATTCAACTGATAAAAATTTTTTTTGAGGTCTATTTGGAATAAATTTTGTATCATCATTAAAATTAGAATTTAAATTATCTTTTACTTCAATTACTTTTTTTTTAGGTTTATTTATTTCTTTATAACCTAAATTTCTCATATTATAATTTTGAGTTTCAATTCTAGGCCTATTTTCATATTTTGGTTGCTATGAAAAATATTATATAATATTTTTATACATATTGTTTTGATTTTTGGAGAATTGGATTTGAATTTATTCCTGCTCTGTCTCTAATTTCTTTTGCTTCTTTTTGTGTTTGCATATATGAATCACGAATTATTCTATTTTGTTCTGTTCTATTAAGAGGTTTTGACATATAAAATATATAATATATAAATATTTATAAAATTAAAATAATAAAATAAAAAAATAAAAAATTATGATAATTTTTTTCCCTTGATTGTTTTTATTTTCTTATTTTACTCAAATAAAAAAAATAATTTCAATTTTATTTGTATATTATTTATATATTTAATTTATTCTTTTAAATATATATGATATATTTTTTATATTTTGATTATTATTTTATTTTTCCTTTTTTAATCAGTTTCATTTTCTATATTTTTAATTTAATAATTAATTATGTCTTCACAATTTAAGAAAAATATTAAAATAGTTTTAGAATATAACAATAGAACTGTTGCATCATTTATGAAACCATATGATAAAATGATAGAAATTAGGAAATTAGCAAAAAAAGTATTTTATCCATTAAAACAAGATGTAAGTTTAACATATCAAAATCAAGATTTATGTGAATTTGATTCATATTTAATAGGAGAATATTTCAGTCAAAAAACATTAGCAAAAATAAAAGTAGTTCCCAAAATAATAAAAAGAGAATTGAGAATTACAGATAAATCAATTGAAGAAAATGATCCAAAAAAGAAAATATTATCATGTTTATGTGAAAAATATTATATATCAAATTATTGTAGAACTTGTAAACAATATATTTGTAATCATTGTAAACTTAAAAAAGAACATGAATCTCATAAAACTGTTTCAGTAAATACACATAATTTAATTGATAGTATTAAACTTTATGCAATGTCATTAAGAGAAGATATTTCATTAAATATTGAAAACTCAAAGAAATATTATGAAAAATTTCAATCATCTAAATTTATTGAAGCATCATCATGGAAAGAAATTATTCAAAGAAAATATGAACAATTTTATGATAAATATCAAAGTTATATAAATAAATATAAAGTTCCAGATGATAGTGAAGAAAAAATAAATGAATTTTTATCAGAATCTAAAAATGATAATCATGAAATTAATAATCTAATAAATCAAATTATTCAAGATTCAAAAAAATTAGGTTATAAAATGAATTTAGATGAATTTAAAGAATATTATGATAAATTAAGTCAAATTGATGATAGAATTATGAATATTTCAAAAAATACAACAATATTTATTAAAAATTATGAATTAAATGAAAAATTTGATTCAATAAATAAAGAAATTGAAAAAATACTTGATTTAGCATTAGACGACAATAACTTTATTGGATATGATGAACCTTTAGAAAATGAAGATAATAATAATCAAAATAATAATGAAGTAAATGATGGTGAAGAAGAAAATAATCATAATAATGAAGAAGAAGAAAATGAAGATAATGAAAATAACGAAAACAATGAAAATAATGAAAACAAAAATGAAAATGATAATAATAGTGAAAATAATCAATTAAAAAATGAAACTATAAATCTTAAAGATTCTCAGAATATAGATAATAATAATAATAATGAAGAAAATGAAAGTGAAAATAATAATTACCTTGAAAAAGAAGAAGATGAAAGTAATTAAAATTAATATTTTTTTTTCTATTCATTTAGAATTTTATAATTAAAAAAATATTAAAATATATTTTATATTTTAAAAATATTATATTTTTATTATATTATATTTAAATTTATATGGAGAAATTTTTTGTAAAAAGGAAAAGAAACAATAATAATAAAATAGAAAGTTTACAAAAAAAGAAAAAAAAAAATAATAATGAAATTATAAATAATAATAATATTATAGATATTCCTGGATTTTATTTTGATTTTGAAAAACAAAGATATTTCCCAATTGAAAATAAAAATAAAGGAAGTTTAAAAAGTTATTCTGATATTATTGAAGAGAAGAATAAAAGAAACATTAATCAGAAAATAATTAAATATAATAATAATAAAAGTAATCAAATATCAAACTTTCAATTAATTCGTTGTCAAAAATATTATGAAAATTCATTTATTAATAAAAATATAAACAAACAAAATATGTTATCAAATAATTTTATGATAACTTCTTTGGGAGAAAAAAATGATAATTTACCATATAAATTATTTAATGAAAAATTTTTAATTAAATTACAATATGACATAAATTATACTTGTTTATTAATCATTAAAATAAATAATGAAAATTATATTAAAAAAATTATTATTGATGAAAAGTTTGATAATTTTAAAATAGTTGAAGATTCAATTTTTTTAATTAAAGATTATACAAATATATTTTGTCTTTCAGATTTCTCAAAATTATTAAAAAATAATAATGAGAATATTAAAATTTCTATTACTAAAGTATTTTCTTTAAGAATTCCCAATTTTAAATCAATTCCAATAATGTATGATTGGCCAATAATACAAAATTATCATTTAACTTTTTATTATCTTATAAAAAATTATATGTTCTCATTTGAAATAAAACATAATGAATTTGTCAAGAAAAATTCTGAAATAATTACAATTGATGAAAATTGTTTTTTAAGTAAAATAATTTTTAAAGAAAAACATTTTTTCAAAAAAGAATTTTTCTTTACTAATTTTATAATTTCAATTAAATATATAATCTTTTTTAATATTGATGGTAAAATATTGTTTGTTAATAGAAATAATTATCAAATAAAAAATATAATATATGATAAAATGAATTTCCCAATTATTGATATTTTAAAAATAAAAAAAAAATATATATTTACTTCAGAATTCAATTCATTCAATATTTTTATTTGATAAATATAATAAAAATATAATTGAATTATACATATCATCAAAAAATAATAATCTTATCTTTAATCAAAATATTATGTATTTTGATAATAAGACAAATATAAGTGTTTTTATAAATGAATATAATGAAATAATAATTTATTCTTTATTTGACAAAAAAATTATAAAACTTCTCCGTAAAAAAAATATAGATAAAAACAATATATGTTTTTTAATAGATAATTTTGAAAATAAATTTATTATTTCAATTTAAATTGTATATTAAAATTTTAAAAAATATTAATAGTATAAATTTTAAAAATTAATTATATGGGGATTGGGGATTGGGGATTGGGGATTGGGGATTGGGGATTGGGGATTGGG
>JAJMZS010000083.1:0-15195 GCA_023807205.1 Isotricha prostoma | reverse complement strand
AATCCCCAATCCCCAATCCCCAATCCCCATAATTAAACTTTAGCTAATAACATATCTTTTTTCAATTGTTTTATCTTTTATTTATTAATCAATAAAAATATTTATAATTATTTTTTATTTATTATTTTAAATTTAGAAATAAAACAAATTATTAAAAATAAAAATTTTTAAAATGTCTGAAAAAATTAAATTATATTCGGAATCAGATGTTTATTGGGATAAAGTTTGGAATAAAATTGATAAAGCAAAAAGAAGAATTTATATGGTAACTTATGATATGGATAATAAAATGGTTGCTAGTATTACATTAAATAAATTAATTGAGTAACATATATATAATAAAATTTAGAGCTGCAAATAGAGGAGTCCAAGTTGTTTTAATAGTTGAATATATAAATTTTTTTATGAAACATTCATTAATAAAAAAATTAAAGAAAAGTGGTGGAATGATAATTAAACCAAATCCAATAATTTTGAATTTATTAAAATTTAATATTCCAAAAGCAATGAATCGATACCATCAAAAAGTAAAATTAATTGATAATGATATTTTTATAGGATCTATTAATTGTAATAATGATTATGGAGGAATTAAATATGGAACTTTTGATTTTATAGATTTAAGTTTGTATTTGAAAAATTCACCATGTGTAAATAAAGTTGTCAATTTTTTTAGAAATATTATCATTAATAATATTCATTTTTTTAATTCAAAAAAGAAAAAAGAAACATTAAAAAATTGTATTCCAGAAGAAACAATAATTAATACAAATTTTTTTGAAGAATTTTTAGAAGAATCTCCTCCAAATAAAACAGAAATTTCAAATAAAATAGAAGAAATTTTAAATAATGCAAAAGATAAAATTACTATAATACAAAGTTATTATTTAAATATAAGAAAAATTGAAGATATATTAATTAAAGCTTTAAAAAGAGGAGTTAAAGTTGAAATAATAACTGCAAAAAGAAGAACACAAATTAGTTATAAATTTTTTTTAAATGAAATACTATTTGAAGAATTATTAAAAAATGGAGCAACAATTTATGAATTTTTAGATAAACAATTTCATATGAAATCTTATTGTATTGATAATAAAATTTTAACATTAGGTTCATTTAATAATGATATAACATCTTTTAAATGCAATAATGAAGCAAATTATTTACTGAAAAAGAATAAATTTAATCAAAATGTATTTAATGAATATGAGAAATTAAAAACACAACTTAAGAAAAATTGTTCAAAAGTTTTATATAAAGAAAGAAAAAATTTTTCAAAATTACGTTTATTTACATTTAATTTTTTTAATTTTGGATTATATATAATGGGAACCTATTTTTCTACAAAAAATACATAATAAATTTGATTAATATAAAAAAAAAATTTAACTATATTATTATCAATAATAATCTTCTCTTATATAAGGACTATTATCTAATCGACCTAATATATTTTTTCTAATTATTGTTTTAACTTTTTTCTTATAATTTTTCTCAATCATTTCCATTATATTCGAATTTAAATTTTTTTTATAAACATTGGAAATACTATTTTGTTTCAATTGAATTTTATTATTTCTCATTAAATTAATAGCACTTTTATTTTTAGAAATTTTTTCTGAATCCTTAAATTTTTCTCTTGAGTTTGATACATTTTTTCTTAATAAAGGTAATATAATAACAGGATTTCTTTGACTTATTGGTGCATTCAATTTTTTTTTAATATTCAATAAATTACCTTTACCAATTGAATTACATGATATATTTTGACTTTTATTAATTGTTTTTAAACAAGGATCAAGTTTTAAATAATCAACACTCATATATTTTTTATGTTTTTGATTTAATCTCATATTATATTTTATATTTAATTTTTCTTCAACTTTTTTTATTAAATTATCTCTTAATGTAATTTGATTTTCTAAAGTTGATATTTCTTCATTTTTTCTTTTTAAATCATTTTCACTAATAAAAGCTCTAAATTCTGAATTCAAATTTTCTAAATATGAAATATAATAATTATAAACTGTCATTAATTTATTTTTTGTAATTTCATCTGTTGAATTTATTATATAATCCTGTAAAGTTTTTCTATTTGTAATTAATAAATTTCTATCATTATATAATTTTTGTAAATGATTATTATTATCAATTATTACTTTTTCATATTCATTTATTTCATCTTGATTTTGATATGATTTATTTTTTAATTGAAATAATTCTAATTTTTGAACAGAATTCATTTTTTCAAATTGAATTATTTTTTGACAGATTTTAACTTCTTTTTTAAAGTGATTTGAAATTTCATTAATTTTTTCATCCTCTTCATTATCAATTATATAACTTGAATTATTTTTAGAATTACTTTTATTTAAAATTTCTTCATTTTTTATATTTATTTCTTCTTTAACATTTGCAATTTGTAATTTTAATTCTTTAATAATTTTATCATATTTTGAAATATGAACAGGTTCAAAAATAATATTTTTCTTAGCATTAACTTTCATACCTTTTACACTTTCACAAAATTGAATAGTAAATAATGTATCTTTTATTGAAATTATACTAGGACTAATATTCGCTATCATTACAATTTTAGAATTTCCTGATAAATAATTTTTCAATATTTTAGTTAATTTTGAATCTCTCCAATGAATAAAATTAGTATTTTTCATATTTACTAAAGAATTCATACAATTAGATAAAATAAATAAAGATTTATTTATATAATATCCTTCTGAATTTTTTGTAAATTTTTTATCTTTTTCTGCTCCTGCTAAATCAACTAATATTAACTCACCAAATTCAGTTTGTTCAGAATAATTTATTTCTGAATTACTTAAATTTATATAATTATTTATAGATTTTTTTACAATTTGTATTTTTAATATTACATGAGAACGAGAAGAATTTTTATTAAATGAATTTATACCTTCTTTTCTATTTCTATTCCCTTGTATTAATATTTTATATGCTTCAATAGGATTATTTATCCTTTTTTTAGTTATTCCAGAAATAATAAAACCTTTTTGTGGATCATTTAAAACCTCAATAAAATTATTTTTATTATTTAATAAATCATAAATTATTTCATTATAAATTTCAAAATAACTCATTTGAATTTGATATAAAGAATCTAAATTTTCATTTTGAAATTCATGAAATAAATCATTTATTATTCTAATTATTATACCTGGTTCTTTACCATTTCCAATCATTGTATAAGTTTTTCCTGTTCCTGTTCCTCCATATGAAATTATAGTAGAATTAAATCCATTTAAAATATTTGATATAAAATTTTTTGCTGTAAAATTATATATTTGTTCTTGAGTTATATCTTCATTAAATGTATAATCAAAATTATATTTATATTGTTTTATTTTAACATTTTCAAAATTTATATATTTTTTTGACTCATATGGATTAAAATTAACTGGCATTAATAATCTAAGTGTTGAATTGTCATATGTTGTTATTGCTTTTATATTTGAAATATTTTTTTCATATGATAATAAAGGTCTTAAACGAATTGCTATTACTATATTTGATTTATTATTTTCTCCATTATACATTTTTTTCTTTTATAATGATAAAAATTTTTTCTCAAAATTTGTTTATTCTTTCTGAAATAATGTTTTTTAAAGAAAAAATCAAAAATAAAATATATTATTTTTCAAATAAATAAATAAAATATTACTTTTATATAAAATATATATAAATATTATTATTCTATTCAAAACTAATACTTTAATAAAATTCATAATTATGTACAAGTTTTAATTGTTTTTTTCCACCAACAATTATTTTTTTATATTTATTTAATAATTGCCTCCTTAAATTGTTAGTAGAGAAAACTCCATTATATTTATATTTTGAATTTGAAACAATTTGTTTTGCAGACATAATTCTTTTTTTATATATATCATTTTGACCTTCAGAATGTGCTCTAATCATTTCTTGTTTAAATTTTTTATTTTTTTCTTCATCTAAAAAATGCATTTTTTTAATAGTTAATTTTGGAAACATATAATCCATAACTCCTTTAACAAAATATATTTTATTTCTTAAAATTCCAGCATTATTTCCAGAAAATAAAATTGTTTTTTTCTTTGTATTACTTGAATCATAATCAAAATACATTTCTTCAATATTTTTATTTACCATTTCCATAAATTTTTTATTTTTTGTTTTATCTTCATCAATATTCATAAATAATCTTAATTTTTTATTAAATTGTAAAGTTTGAGTTTCTAAAGTTTTTTTTACTTTTTTTGCAATTTTTGGTTTTTTTTTATTTGATTTTGAAGATTTACTATCAAAAAATTGTATTTTTGTTGTTCTTGTTGATAAAATTGGAGAAAATGAAAAATTTGAAGTTGTTTTAAAATAAGTTGAGTCTGTTATTGGATAATTAAAAGTTGATGCTGTATATTTTAATTCAGTATTTGAATTAGTTTGTTGAATTGAATCAATTGAGTTTATTGATCTTTTTATATTTCTATATCTTATTGGTTGATTATCAATAAAAATTTTTTTTTTTCTATACATTTCA
Source organism: Isotricha prostoma (assembly GCA_023807205.1). Classification (NCBI taxonomy): domain Eukaryota; phylum Ciliophora; class Litostomatea; order Vestibuliferida; family Isotrichidae; genus Isotricha; species Isotricha prostoma. The sequence goes on along the minus strand of JAJMZS010000083.1, from coordinate 10,643 downwards.
GGACTTTTTATTTGGGACAAAAAAAATTTTTTCATTTTTTTAAAATATTAATAAAAAAACATAATATTGGCAAATAATTTTTAAATTTAAAATTATATATTTTAAATTGTATAAATAGTATTATATTAAGTAATATCTTTATTATGATTTATATTATTTTTAATTAGATTAAATATTTCTATTATATTATCTTCATTAGGTAATTCATTTAAAACTTCTCTTATTAAACCAATAATAAAAGCTTTAATATATAAATTATCAATTAAATCTAAATTATTTATATTATTATTTTCAGAATTTCCAGAAAAAATTTGAAGTAATATTTTTCCAATAATTGTTATATCAATTTTACTTTGTTCTTCTTTATTTTCATCAAAAAATCTTTCTAATCCTAATATTTTCATCTTCAAATTTTTCCCAACAAAAAATATTGTATCTATATTTACATATTGAAACGTTAAATTATTCTCATGACAAATTTTTAAACAAAATAGTAAATTTTCAGTAATTATTAATTTATTTGAAAAATCTAAAACATCTTTTTTAATTAAACTTGAAAGATTATTAGATATAAAAGGATATATTAATAAAATTTTATTATCTAAAGGAATATATCCTTGACATTTTAAAAGAAAATTTAATTTTAATTCAATTATTAAATTTAATTGTTCAAAATATTTTTTTGTTTCTTCAGTAAAATTTAATTCCTTTATCATACATAATTTTTCTCCTTTTTCTTCAAAGTTTATATATTTTAAATATTTAAATTCAGTATTAAATTTTTTAATAGATTTGAAATTTTCAATGTTTGAATTTTCATTATATAAATTTGATATATTATTATTATTTAAAAATTTTAATACTGAGTCATAATTAAAAGGTATTTCTGAATTTAAATAATTATTTTTTCTAATATTTTTAAATGTTATTTTTTCTATTGATTGATTAAAAGACATTGATATTGGATTATCATTATCAAAATTATCAATGTTATTTCTAAAATTTGTATTACATGAATTACCCATTTTTAATTTTTTTTTAAATATATAATTTAATTTTATTAATTATATTATTGATATTTAGAAAAAATACTATTACTAAAATTTAATTTTTTTGAAATTTTTGATGAAAAAAAATCTATTTTCAAAAATAAAATATATTACAAAATTACTAATCAATATTAATTTATATAAGAATATGATGATTCATTATATTTTTTATTTATAATATTATTATCTGAAGTTGAATAATTTAAATTTAAATTATCTGGACTTACATTTTTAATTGATTTTATTTTTCTTAAACAATTACCAAATATTGTGATTGATTTTTTATTATTTTTATAAATAATATTTTGATATTTTGTTTTTTTTAAATTATAATTTTTTTCTTGCTCAAAATTTTTTTGGGAAATAGATTTAGTTAATAATTTTTTTCTTAACCATACATTAAGACTCCTACTATCTTGAACACATTCACTAAAAGTTCTATGATTTTTTTTATAATAAGGAAATACTTTTAAAAAATATTCATTATAAAGAAAAGGTTCATAAGGGAATTTTCCAAATAATTCATAATATGTTGTTAACATTTTTTCATCTACTTTTTGAGTCTTATTTTTATTTTGACTTGTTAAAAATAATTGTTTTATTAAAGTTTGATTCCCTTCATTTTTCTTTTTATATATAATTTGAATAGGTTTAATTTGTATAAAAGTTGGTAATTTTGGAACACTTCTTTCAATTTCTTTTTTCATTAAAGCCTCTTTTGGATTATATTTTTTATTTAAACTCCTATTTAAAATACATAATGATTTAACTCTCCAAAATCCTTTAGCTGATTCACTCATTTTTCTTTTTAATAATTGATATCTTTTATTATAAATACTATGATCCATTATGATTATTTTTATTCAAATTCAAATAAATTTTTTTACTCTGAAAAAAAATTTAATATTTAAAATTTAAATTATTTTATATTCATATTTACTAAAAATAATTTATTTATAGTATTTATTTCATTTTATAATATATTAAATTATTCAACTTCTTCTTCAGGGGTTGATATTAAAAATTCATAATAAATACTAATTATAATCAATATAATTCCAATTAATCCTGTAAAATAATAAACTTTTTTAATTATATTAACAAGATTCAGTGTATTATAATTTTGTTTAATTAATATATATGCAACGACAAAAAAAGAATAAGAAAAAAATTTTAATATTGATGAAATACTATAATATCTTCTATATTCATTTTTAATATTTTTTAAAAATGCAATTAAAAAAATAATTAAAGAGAAAGTAAAAACAATTATACCAATTACATTTTTAAATTTAAAATTATCATCAATAATAGATAAATAAATAATTAATCCAATTAATATTATTTGGAAAACTAATATCAGAATATCAATTATACAAAGAATAATTTGTGTCTTGAATTTTAATTTGAATCCCATTAAATAAAAATATAATTAAATATTTTTAATTAAATAATTTAATTAAAATAAAAATTAAAAGGATAAATATATATATATTGTCTATTTTATAAAAATCTAAAATAAATTTAAAACAAATATAATAATATCCTAACACATATATTTAAACAAATAAATTATATTCATAAAATAAAAAATAAAAAAACTATTTTTAAAAATAATCAAATCTTAATTAATAAAATACAAAATATTTTTTCTAACGAAAATTTTAATTATGTTGATCACTAGAATATAATTGAAATAAACTTCCTCTTTTCTTTTCTTGATTCATTCTCATTTCACTAGTTTTACAAAATTTAGTAATCCATTTACTTTCTAAAACTTGAGTAATACTCATTCTATCTTCAGGTTTTTTTTGTAACAAACCATCAACAAATTCTTTAGCTTCATTACTTAATTTATCCCAAATATCATTAGGAAAAGGAACAGGATCTTGTATAGTTTGTCTAGCAATTTCTCTTTCGGAATGTTCATCATCAAAAGGTAAAAAACCACATAATAATAAATAAGCAATAATACCAATTGACCATAAATCAACTGTTTTATCATAAGGTTTCCCTTTAAGTACTTCAGGAGCAACAAATGATAAAGTTCCAAAAGGTTCTAAACATTTTTCATTTGGTCCTATTATTTTACTTAAACCAAAATCTAATAATCTAATATCTGCATTTTCACTTTCATCAGTCATTAATATATTTTCTGGTTTTAAATCTCTATGTATTATACCATATGAATGAAGGTAATATACTGCCATTGATAATTTATGTATTATTTCTGCTGCTCTTGATTCATTTAATTTATAATTTCTTTTTTCTATATATGAAAATAAATCACCTCCACCACAATATTCCATTACTATATATATGTAATCTGAATTGTCAAATATATCATAGAGTTTTATTATATTTGGATGTTGACATATTTTTAATATGTCTATTTCAGTTTTTGCTAATTCTAAATCTTGTTTTTTCATGTTTTTTTTTGCCATTATTTTTATTGCTACTGGACGATTTGTTTCTTTGTGTATTCCATATTTTACTAAACCAAATTTTCCTTTTCCTATTTTTTCTTTTATGTTAAATTGATCTAATAAATTTTTATAATTTATTGCTAAATGTAATTTATTCATCCATTCTTTAAAATCTTTTTCATTATCAATATAATATGTTCTCTCTTTTTGTGGATATAAAATAGAAAAAGTATAAAAATCCATTCCATCAATATTTACTTTATCACCTTTTTTAATATATATTCCACTTAAATTATGCATTCCTTTATGATTTTTATCATCTTTACCTTTAAAATAAAAAAAATCTTTTCCAATTAATTGAAAATAAACTTTTTTTAATTTTCTCGAATGAGAAATTTTATAAATAAATCCTTCATGAGTGACTAAAGGAGGAGTACTTTCTTCATCTTCACTATCATCAGAATTATTAATAATATCAACATTATTATTATTTATTTCTTCATGTTTACTAAAAGTAAATGAACTAATTTTTGGAGTTTTATCTTCTAACATATCTAATTTTTGTCTTAATCTTCTATGTGGTTTAGTTTTTTCTTTTTCTAATATTTTATTGTCTATTTTATTATTATCATCAAATACTGATTTTATTTCTTCTATTCTCTCAAAATTTGAATTAAACATTGAATTTTTTCCAGAATATAAACTTAATATTGTTTTATTTCCCATATTTAATGTTCTTTTTTTTAAGTTTGGAGAAACGAATTTAGAAGTTAAAGAAGGAGAAGCAATTTGATGAATATTATTTTGTGGAGTTTTACATAAATAATTATCATCATTATTTTTTTTTTCTTTAATAAACAATTCAATAGATTTATTAGTAAAAGGTCTTTTTTCCATAAGAAACATTAAAATAAAAATAAATATATCACTATTAACATTTTCAATAACATTAATATATTCATTAAAATTTAAAACATTTTTATCACCAAAAGCAATATTTAAAATATGAAATAATTCATCTTGTGATTCAACTCTATCTAAATATTCATCTTGTTCATATTTCATTTTATTAGAAGAAAATTTTTTATTTAAAGGAACATAAGATAAAACAACACGAACATCTTCTCTTGAAATTAAACCATCATGATCAAAGTCATAAAATTTAAAAATAAATTTATAAAGAGAAGTAAAATCTTCTGAGAATAAAATTTTCATTCCTCCTATAAATTCAGCTGGATCTAAAAAATTATTTTGATTTTTATCAAAAACTGAAAATAATCTATCACATATAATTCCAGGTAATTCATAATAATGACTAAAGGTTAATTTTTCTATTCCTTTTGCTGGTTCTGCGGAACGACGAGCTAAATCACCCCAAATTCCTACCAAGTAATTTTGAAATGTGTTTATGTCTTTTACTTGGAAATCTTTTATTATTTCATTTAAATCAATTTTTTTTATTTCTTCTGGTGTTTCCATTTTTTTAAAATAAAAAAAGAATTTTTATATTTTATTTTTCTTTATTTTATTTTTACTATTATTTTATCTTTATAATGTTTTTTTATATTTTTTTTAATTATTATTTATCAATACTTTTTTAAAGGGTTAAATTAATATGTCGTTTTTTTTTTGTAATTTTATAATACTTTTTATTTTAAAATTTTTTTTTATATTATTTTTAATTATTTCTGAAATATTTTAAAATATAAAAAAATTAAAATTTATATAATATAATTAAAAAACAATATATTTTTTAATTTTTTTTTGAAGAAGAAATTATTTGATGAGGATTATTTTGTTTAGGAACTTCAACTTCATTTTCAATAAAATCATTAATTATATCATAATCAATTGGAGAAGTTTTTTCAATAATAAATTTATCTTCTTCAGTTTTATATTTATCTTCTTTTTCATTTTCTTCAATCATTTCTTTATAAGTATCTATTAATAATTGAATAGCTTCAGGTGAATTTTGAAGAGCTTTTAAATCTTCTTTTGGCATTTCCATTTCTCTACAAAGTAAAAAAAGGAATTTTTCATCAATATATTTTATATTTTCAGGACAATTATTTTTACAATATTCTTTTATTGAATTTAATATTCCATTAAAATCTATTTCTTCATTATTTTCATTATTACTATTATTATTTTCATTATTTGATTCAGATTCTGTTAATATTGAATTTTTATTTTGAATTTCATTATTTGAAATATTTTCATTTGAATTTTCTTCATATTTACTATTCATATCTGAAATTGTATTATTTATTGAATTATTATTACTTTCTGAATTATATTTATCTGATTTTTCATTTTCATTTTTTGAATTTTTGGAATTTGATAAAGAATTTTTTATCTCTTCTTCAGAACTTTTTTTCTCTGAATTTAAAGATAAATCCTCTTCTTTACTTTCTTTAACTGATTCATTTTCTTCATCTTCTTTAATTTCCCAATTTTTTAAAATAGTTTTTGTAACATATAAATTTCTAATTGAATTTAAATTATTTTCAGGAGGAACTAAATTAAGAGCATTATAATTTAAATTTTTAATAGTTATTTTTTTTGTATAATCCTTTAATACATTAATTCTTGTTAAACTTGTTAATTTTAAATCACATAAATTTAATCTTTGATTATGTGTTAAAGAATTTTTAAAATTCATAGAAAACACAATTGGAAAATATTTATTTTTTTCATAATCTTCAGGTTGATCTTCATTTAATTTTTTAATTTGTTCAGAAGATAATTTTGTCATAAATAAAAAGAATTTTTCTAATTCTTGAATATCAAAATTTTTTTCAACATTAACAGGATTATCATTTAACATATTTAAAATTAATTTTTCATTATCATTTTCTTCTTTTTTTTTCCCATTGATTAATTGTAAATTTGTATTAAAATCAGTTTTTATTTCATTTGAATTTTGTTCAATATATTGTCTTAATTCTTGTGCTTTTAATTGGAAATTTCTATCAGAAGTATTTGATAATTCTCTTGATTCAATTGCTTTTTGTAAATTTATATATGCACTTGAAAAATTTTTATACTCAATATCTATTTCTGAAAGTGTTTCATATATTATTGATATTTGTAAATCATTTTTTTCTTTTAGTAAATCTCTTTTTATTCTTAATGCTGTTTCTAATCTTTGCTTTGCCATTTCATATTTATCAATTACAAAATTTATTAATCCTGAATTATAATTTGCACATAAGACTACATCATATAAATTTTGTTTTTCTTTATTACTTAAATTATTACTATCTATTATTGTATCATATAATAAATGTCCTTTTTGTAATAAACCAAATTCAACGTATAAATTTCCTAAAAGTAAATATGTATTATAAAATATATATGGATCACCTGAATAAACTTCTTGTATTTTTTGTATGTAATCTAATAAATATTTTTCATAAAATGAAAATTCTCCTAATGAATGACCATATTTTGCAATGGTAATTAATATTTTTAAAATTCTTAAATATATTTCTTGTTCTTCAGATAATTTGTCTGAATTTGTATTTTCTTTTATTTTATTTGAATTTAATTCAACAAAAATATTTGTAACTCCTGTGAAATTATATGTTTCCATATCTTTAATTAGTCTATTTAATAATCTCCAAACCTCATCTTTTGTTTTAAATAATGAAAAAGCATGTATTAAAAGTAATAAATTACAAAAATAATCTTCATAATATAAATATGAATTTAAAATTTTTTCTTTGTGATTTTTTATTACATTAATATCTTGAAAAGGTAAAATTTTTAATTGAAATTCTAATCTTTTTAACTCTTCATAATTAATTTGAATTAATGAATAAGTTTTTTCAATTGCATTTGGATAATCTTTTTTTCTTAATAATTCAATAATATCTCTTCTTTGTTTATTCCATAAAGGTTTATATTCAATTAAATCATTATAATTTTCAATCCTTTTTTTTTGTAAAGCAGGACAATTTTTTGTATGTTGAGCCCATTCAGATAAATGTTCATTAATTTCACAAATAAAAAATAATTTACACATATTACATCTATATTTTGCATTTCTCGAACAAACAGAACAAGTATATTTTATAGAATCAAATGTTTCATTATTTTTTTCTGATGAAGAGGGAGTTATTTTAATATTATTTTTTTGATTTATTATATTATCATTATTTGTTGCTATATTTGTTATACTTATATTACTTTTATTTATTGATTGGAGATCTATTCCACTTAAACTTAAATTTGAATGACAATGTTTTAAACTTTTTTCTGTTTCTATTTGTAATAAAAATAAATCTTTAGATGTTATTACAATTAAAAAATTAAAATTTGAAATTGAATATATTTTTGTTTTTAAAATTCCTTTTATTTTTTTGTGATTTATTATATTTTGTGGAGTTGATAATATAGGTAATTTAAATTCTAAAAAATCATTTTTTGTTGTTACATATAATATTTTATCATAATGATTTATATTAATTAGAGAATTTTTTTTATCTGTTTTACATTTGAGTTTAGTTTTTGTTAAAAATTTACCATTTTCTAATTCTTTATTAAAATTCCATATTGTGCATTCATTTTCATCAGTAAAAATTAAAAATGAATTATTTATATAATTAATTGGAGAATAATAAAATGAATAAACATAATTTATTGAGTGTAAATCAGAAAAAATTGAAATCCATTTATTTTTTTTTTTTATTTCTTCTGTTAATTTATTAATATCATATGAGGATTTAACTTCAGTTAAAAATACAAATCCTTCCAATTTACATAAAATACATAAAAAACAATATATTTTATTATCTAATATAGTTAAAAATTTATATTCAATATGAATAATTTCCTGTTTAAAAGATTTAATAAAAATACAATTCAAAAAATATTTTTTATTATTCCAATCCTTATAAGCAAAATATAAATCAGTATTATTGACAGAAATAAATCCTATATAAATATTTTGTTTAGTATCTCTTAATAAACATTGTTCATGAATTGAAATATTATTACACTTTGCAAGTGAAAATTTATTATTCATATTTATAATAACTTCTTGTTGTATATTTGTTTGAATATCAATTACATAAATTTCATTTGTATAATAAACTATAAAAATATTATTTTGATTTATTGCATCTATTGATTTTATTTGTTTTTTATTTTCTAAAATTATTTCTTTAAAAAATTCTGCTGAATCACTTTTTTGTTTTGATAATTGAAATATTGTTAAAATAGAATTAGATTCTCTAATAATTAAATAATCATCAATTATTATAAAATCTTCAAAAGCACTTTTTTCTTTAAAATAAGGTTTATCTGAAGAAATTAAATTAAATTTTTTCATTTTTTTTAATTCAAATTTATAAAAAATGTATAAAAAATTTATATCAAATAAAATATTTATTCAACAAAATTAAAACCATTAAACAACCATAAATGTTTTAATATTTCATTACAATTAATTCTTTTTTCAGGATTAATACATAACATTTTTTGAATTAAATCCTTAACAGTAAATGATAAATAATTAGGAAAATCAATATAACCATTACAAATAATATGTTTTAAATTTTTTTCACTATTTGATTTAAATGGTAATTTTCCACATAATAAAATATATAAAACAATTCCTGCACTCCAAATATCAACAGAAGGACCATAATAAAATTCTTTTTTTAAAATTTCTGGTGCCATAAAAAAAGGAGTTCCACAATATGAATTTAATTTTTTATTATCTTGAAAATGAACACCTAATCCTAAATCTATTATTTTAATATTTAAATTATCATTTATTATTATATTATCTAATTTTATATCTCTATGACATATGTTATTATTATGTAAATATGATAATGCTGAAATTAATTGAGTAAAAATTTTTTTTGCTTTTAATTCATTTAATTTTTGGTTTGGTTGATTTTTCATATATGATTTTAATGTTATTCCTTTGGCATATTCTAATATTAAATAAATTTTTGAATTTGAACATATTTTTTCAATGAATTTAATTATATTTGGATGAGACATTTCTTTTAAAATTGATATTTCTTTTTCTATTAACATCTTTTTTTTAGGATTTTGAATAATTACATCATTGTATATTTTCATACAATATAATTGACCTGTTAATTTATTTTTACATAATCTTACTTTTGCTTGTGCTCCTTGTCCTATTATTTTTCCTATTAAATAATTTTCTAATTTATTATTATTATGAAAAATTATTGTATCTTCTGATTTATTTAAAATATTTGATAATAAAGATATTTTGTTAACCTTATATTTTGAAGTAAATGATTTTTCTAATTTTACAAATTTATTCATTTTTTGTTTAATTTCTATTATTTTTGGATATATTGTTTTAATATTAGATATATTTTCTTCCTTGTTTTTACTTTTGAGAAATTCTAATAATTTATTTGATAAATTAAATTTGTATTTTTTGAAAGATGTTTGAATATTTGTATAATCAGGACCGTTATAATTACTTGAATTTTCAAATTGTTTTATATTTATTCTTTTTATTGTTATTATATTTTTATTTTTTTGAAAGAATTTATCCATTTAAATAATATATATATCATATAAAGAATTTTTTATTAAATAATTTTAAATCAAATTTCAAAAAAATTAATCCTAATGGTTAAATATATTATTGAAAAAAATATTCTGTGAAAATAAAATATATATAAGTAAAGAATTTGGACAAAAATTATGTGTGTATTAAGTGTTGTTAAATTTAGGAATGATAAAATTTAAATTCACAAAATTTTGTAGAATGAAATTAAAAATTAAATTGAAAATATGATAATGATATAATGTGAAAGAATAATCTTCTAAATTTATATATATTGTAAAATAATTCAAAAAATAAATTTAAGTTGAATATACAAATCCATATTATAAAATTAAGTAGTTTAAAAAAAATTGACAAAAAAAGGAAATAACAAATAATTTTTTATAAGCAATATTTATTAATGATAAATGAATAACATTGAATAACCTAAAAAAAATGTTAATATTTCATTAAAATATAAAAAAGAATTTATTTATATCATAATTAAATATATTATAATTAGCAATTAAAAAACCAAAAAAACAAATAAAATTAATAAAATAATAATTATATTAATTTTATACTTATTTTTTTATCATTTTATTATTGGGGATTGGGGAT
>JAJMZS010000082.1:0-15525 GCA_023807205.1 Isotricha prostoma | reverse complement strand
AATCCCCAATCCCCCAATCCCCAATCCCCATAGTTATTGTTTATTTTTTAAATTTAATTTAATTATAATTTAAATTAATATTATATTTTAATGTTAAATAATATTATAGTTTTTTACTCATTTTTGTTGAAAATAGGAGTATATCCCCATAAAAATTAAAATTAATTAATAATATATCATTAATTATTTATTTTTTCAATTTTAAGATTTATAAGAATTATTAAATGAAATAACAACTCAACAAACTATTAGAGAAATGTATATATGGAAAAAATAATTATTTAATTATTTTAAAATATGAAATCAATCTTTTGTAATTTTTTATTTTTATAATTTTCATTTGTAATACCCAAATTTTAAGTTTAAAAAAAGATTGTTACAAAAAAGATAAATTAAAAATTGTTTTTTTATAATGTTTTATTTATAACTTATTTATTCTTTTTATGTTTGTTTTATTTCATTCAAATAATAATCTTAAATTGATATTTTTAATGTTATAATAAGTAAATTTTTATTTAGTAATATAAAAGATTATTATATTTTAACGTTCTTCAATGGTTTCTATATCAATATTTTTTATAAAAATTGTATTGAATTCATAATCAGCTCTTTCTCTTATTTCATTTTTAGTATTAATATTTAATCCACAAAAATTACAAATTATTTGTTCATTGAAAACTAAACATTGAAAAATAAGGAAACAAAAAATAAAAATTATAATAATATTTAATTTAAAATTCAAATTATCTGAATGAAAATTAAAAATTGATGAAATTAATCCATTAATTACTGCAGTTGTAGCATAAATCCAAGGTTTATATAATTTAAAAACTGAATATAATAAAGAAAAAGTTATACTATTTGTTAATGCAAATAATATAAAAATAGAAATATTATATAAATTAGAAATTTCTATTAATAAATAATGCAATCCATTAAATATAAGAACAATAAATGCAAAAAAAATTGATAAAATTCCTATTATAAATAATAATAAATATAAATGAAAATCTTTTTCATATAATAAATGAAAAGAAAGAATATCAAGTAAAGGATAAATATATTGTAATAATAATAAACCACTAATTAATAAAATATTAAATTCTATTTCATTATTATCAAATTTATAATTAATAATATTAATAATAATTAATCCAAAACTTATAATAATAATTGAAATATAATGATGTTTGTATAATGTGAATTTAAAAATTAATTTTGATAAAATCCAAAAAGATAAAACTTCTAATGGAAGAATATAAGGAGAATATAATTTAAATTGTTCAAATTTTAATAAAAAAGAATATAAATATGTTGAAAGAGAATCTAAAAATGATATTAAAAATAAAATAAGAAATAATATAAATTTTGATTTCATTTTTCTAAAAATTGATGGTCTCTTTAAATGCATACGAACTTTTGGTTTCTTTTTTTTTTCTTTTTCATTTTTGTTTGAAAATATAATAAATAAAACTATTGCTCCAATTATATAACCAAAATATTTTGCTAAAAATTTGAAAGATTCAGAATAATTTCTAAGATATATTTCTGAAAATTTATTATTTAAACTAAATGTTAATGGAGATAATAAAAATATAATTATATTTTTTTTTGAAATTGAACCTAAAGTAAATAGACATTTTTTTTTTTTATTTTGCTCCATGTTTTAGAAAAAGTATATAATAAATTAATTATATTTCATTATTTAAGGAATAATATAAATAACTATTTTTTTTATTTATTAAATCTAAATCATTATTATTCATATCCATGATTTATAAAGATTCAACATTATTGATTTATTTAAATTTTTTTAAAAATAAAATTTTATTAAAAGCATTTTATTTTAATCTAAATTAAATTACTAATAAAAAAAAAAACTATATAATATAATTTTTATTTCAATTTTTTTTTCGGATTTAATGAAGAATATCTTAATTTTGTAAAATATTCATTATTATTATTCTTTTCTCTAACAAAGTTTAATTTTAATAATCTTTCTACCAATGGAACAAATACTTCTAAACTTATATCTTTATAAATAAAATTTTTATAATACAAAAACAAAGAATATTTATCATTTTTTTTCATTAACCATAAAGGAATAAAATATTCACAAAAATTTAATCTAATTTTTTTTTTGGGAGTTAAATCTATTTTTTCTTTTGAAATTGGTAAATTTGATAAATTAAAAAATTCAGTTTTATTTTCTTTCATAATTTGTTTATTAGAACTTGGAGAATTTTGTATATTAGAATTTGAACTATTATCTTCTTTTATATAATTATTAAATTTATTAATTTGAGTTTTAGTTTTATTAATTTTTATAATTCTATTTTTATTTTTACGAGTAGGAGAAATTGAAATAATAAAATCAACTAAAAATATTTTTTCAGAAAAATAATCACTAATAAATTGGCAAACAATGACAATAATTTTAATCCAACCTCCAATATTTCCTAAAGAATCTTGTATTTTAGCATATTTTCTTTCATAAGTTATAAATTTATCAACACTTGAAAAGCAAACTTCTGCAACAGTAGATTCAGAATAAAATTCTTGATCTTCATCATCAACAAAATCAGTAATTAATCTATCATATTCAAAAAACTCAAATGATGAAATATTATTAAAAATAAAACCATTATCAGAAATATATTCTCCAGGTAAAAAATAATAATAATATCTTTTAACTAATGAAGTAACAATTGAAAAAATTTCAGAACGAAATTTTTCTTTAATAGGATTATGAATATCATAATGATCTAAAGATTGAGCTAAATAAATAATACTTAAATAAGCATTTTCAAAATAAGGTTCCATTTCTTCTTCAGATTTACAATTTTTATTTTCACTTGTATTTTCACATTTAATAACATGAAATTCTAATATATCATAACCATGTATATTATCACTCCATCTTCCTCCAATTGATAAATTTTGACCTGGTACTGGACATAAATATTTTTCATATTCAAATTCTTTTATTAATTCTTTAATATAAGTATCATTAAAATGAATATTAATATCACATTTTTCTAATTTAATTGAAGTTGATTCTCTTCTTATATTTATTACACCATCTTCATCTTTATCTGGATAATGATCATTTTTATCTAAAGTTATTTTTATGATTCTAGAGTCTATAATTGCTGGTCCTCCATCTTTAAGATAACCAATTAAAATTGGATTATTTGTAAAATTAAATAATTTTTTATTATATAAATGTTCTGTATTACTTATTATTGTCATATCTGTTTTATTAATAACATTAACTAAGAAAAATAAAAATACTGAAAGTATACCAAATATGGTTATTAATGTTAATATAATTCCACATAATGTATTAAATTCTTTATGTCTTTTGTAATGGAGAGGGAAAATTAAACCATATAAATCTATTTGATTAAAGAAAGAACGAATATTAGACACATTAGACATTTTTTTAATATTTAGTTTAAATTATAATTATTGGCTTTATTTTATTAGAAAACTCATATTTTTTGTTTTTAAATAATCTTTTATATATTATAAAACAATTTACAATAAATTATTATAAAAAGTATTTGTGTTGAAGATTAGTATTAATAAAAAGGTGTTTTTTTATTTAAATATTTTTATTGTTCACTATAAATTATAATACAATTATTATAAATTATCATACTTATAATATAATTCAAAAATTTAAAAATTATTTTTATTTAAGGATTAAGTATAATATTAAAAATTCAATTTTTTTATATAATAATATCAAAGTTAATTTACTTTAGCAGTTAAAGGTTAATAATCTTTTATGAATTTAAATGTATTATTAATTTTTCTTCTATATTTATGCAAATTTTAAATATCATATTTACATTCTAAATTTTAAATATAAAAGTAAGCTTTTAATTGTTTAAAAAAAATATAATACTCAATTATTTTAATTAAAAGATTACAAATTGTAAAAATAATATTTTAAAAAAATTAAATAATTTATAAGAGAGATGGAAGAGAAAGAAGAAAAGAATAATACAAATTCTTCATTAAATGAAGAAATGAATAAAAGAGAAGAAAGAAATTTAGATGAAAATTTAATTAAAATTGAAGATAAAGAAAAAAACAAAACCATTATTAAAGAACAATCTGAAAAAATAAAAGAAGTTTTAAATGAATTAAAGGAACATTTTAAAAATAAATTACAATCAAATGAAATACAAGAAACAAATAAAAACTCTATTAATCAAACACAAAATTATAAATATAATAAAGAAGAGGAAAATGAAAAAATAAATAATGAATATGAAATTGACTCAAATGATAAAATTAATTTAAATGAAATTCCAATAGATTTAAAAAAAAATATTTTTTCTTTAATTAAAAATAAACAAAAAATAGCTTTATCATCTGTTGAAGATAATGATAATTTATATCAATTTATTATATCAATTTATTTAACTTTTCAATATTCTTTTCCAAAAAGTGAACAAATTTTATTTTGCAGTGATAAAATAACTTTTGATAATCTAAATGACTTTTTGTATAGAGCATTATTATTAAAAAATGAAAATATTTTATTTTCAATAATAGAAATTGAATTATTACCAATAAATTTACAAAATTATTTGTTATATTTTTTAAATAATTTTAATAATCCTTGTTCATTTTGTTTTATTTCAATAGAAAAATATTCTTATATTTTCAATAAATTATCAGAAAGAGAAAATGTTTATAAAATAAAATCAATTGAAATACTTGATATAAAATCAATAAACACAATTATTAAAAATAATAATTTATTAAATACAATAAAAGTTTTAGGTGACAAAGAAGGAAATGGAAAAACATATAATATAATAAATTATAAAAAAGAAGATTTTTTTTATATTAATATCCCAATTCAAGATAGTATTGATATGGATGATATTATTAAAAAATTATCTTCAATAAATGAAAATATTAATAAAGATACAAAATTTAAAATTCATTTAAATATTCATTGTGGAATAAATGATTTACATTATTTAAATAGATTATTATTTTCATTAATATTTATGCATAGTATTAATATAGATGATTTTATTTTTAATTTTTCAAATGATGATAAAAAAGATTTAATTTTAATGGAAATTCCATATGAATTAGATATTAAAAAAATATTAATTTTACCCTTTATTACAGAAGAAATAAATTGTTCATTTAATAAAAATTTATTTCAAATTCCAAATGAAGAAGATATTAATGATTTAAATTTTAGACATTTAATTTATCTTTTAAATTATTTAAATTATGCTTCAAAAAAAATATTAAATGATGAAGATGTAAATCCTGAAAATAAAAATTGGAAAAATACTTTTTCAAATGAAGAAGCAATTAAACTTCTAAATAATTACATAATAAAATATGACACAAAAAATACAATGACTTTTAGAAAATTATGGATATATATTCATATAATGGGAAGTAGATTAATTGATTTTTCAGAAGCAAATGATATTCAAGTATCATCATTAAAAAAAATTAATTTTGATCCAATATTTAGAGTTACAATTTTTGAAGGAATTTTACTTTCATGTGAACAATTTAGTATGAGTAAAGATATTATTTCTTGGAGAAATATGAGTAATAGATTTTTTCAATTATTTAACAAAAATTTTCCAATTTCAACTGTATATGAAAGTAAAGATGCAATACCTGATAATTGTTTACTTTATCATGAAAAAATAGATATTGAAAAATTATTTCAATATAATGAAAAAAATCAAAATGATTTAGAACAATTTTTATTAGAATATAATAATACAAAATTTTTAAAAAATGAATTAATTAATTTAAAAGAAGATAATTTAAATGAAGTTAAAGATTATGTGTTAACCCCAGATAATTTCCTTAAAATTATTTTAATAATGCAAAGAATGAAAGCAAATGTACCAATAATTTTAATAGGTGAAACTGGTTGTGGTAAAACATCAATGGTAAAATATTTAATTGAATATATTAAAAAAGAAAAATTAAGAATTTTAAATGTTCATGCTGGAATAACTGATAAATATATTATTGATTTTATAAATGAATCAATTGAAGAAATTAAAAAAAATGAAAATAAAAATGTTTGGATTTTTTTTGATGAAATTAATACTTGTAATTATTTAGATTTATTAAGTGAAATATTTTGTGATCATCAAATGAAAGGAAAAATTCTTCCTAAAAATTTATTATTTATTGCTGCTTGTAATCCTTATATAAAAAATTCAAATGATTTATTTATTAAAGCAGGAATAAATTTAGATAAATTTTATTCAAGAAGAACTTTAGTATATCAAGTAAATGAATTATCAAAAAGATTTGAAAAATTCATTTGGGAATATGGAAAATTAACAGATGTAGAAGCAATGAAATATATTTTGAGTATGTTAAAAAATTTAGATTTTGAAGATAAAAAAAAATTAAAATTAGAACATATAACTAATTTAATTTTTCAATCTCATAGATTTATAAATCAAAATCATCCAGAATATAGAATTAGTTTAAGAGATATTCATAGATTTAAACAAATATATTTATTCTTTGTTGATTTTTTTAAGAATTTTATAGGAATTGAGGAAAATTTTATTAAAACTAATAGTGTAATTTTTTCTCTCTATTTGAATTATTATATAAAATTATCAACAAATGATTTAAGAAAAAATTATTTTGAATTAATAAATTCAGCTTTAGATTTGAATGAAAATTTAGAAGAATTAATAGAAAATTGTAAAGAGTTAATAATAAGTAATTTAAATATTCCAAATTTTTATGCAAAAAATGCAGCATTAATTGAAAATATATTTTGTATTTTTTTTTCAATAATAATGAAAATTCCATTAATAATATGTGGAAAACCAGGAAATAGTAAAACATTAAGTGTTCAATTAATAGTAGAAAATTTTAAAGGTCATAATTCAAATATTACATTCCTAAAAAATTATCCTAAATTAATACCAATATATTATCAAGGAAGTGAAACAAGTACTTCAGAAGGAATAAAAGAATTATTTATTGAAGCAAAAAAGATATATTTAAAAAATAAAAATGAAACAATATTACCATTAATAATATTTGATGAAATTGGATTAGCTGAAATTTCACAAAATAATCCTTTAAAAATATTACATTCATTATTTGATTATGAATTAAATTCACAAATGGGATTTATTGGAATTACAAATTGGGCACTTGATGCAAGTAAATTAAGTAGAGTTTTATATTTAGCAAGACCTGATCCTGATTTAAATGATTTAAATTTAATTGGGTTAACTTTATTTTCTTCTTTTAATAAAATTTTAAATTCACAAAATTCTATTTCAGAAAATATAATTTTTGCTTTGAGTAAAAGTTATTATAATTTTCAAAATGAAATAAATAAAGAAGCTAATTATGTAAATTTTTATGGAACAAGAGATTATTATGCTTTAATTAAATTATATATTTTAACTGGAGATATTTATTTATCAATTTATAGAAATTTTGCAGGTTTGATTGGAAAAACTATAAAAATGATTAAATTATTTAAAAATTCATTAAAAGAATTTTGTCTTGATAATTTAAAAAGAAATAGTATTTTACAAAAAAATACAATAGGTCAAGAATATACATTTACTCGTTTAATACTTTTAAATTTAACTGAAAATTTTCCAAAAATACCTTCATATGTTAATAGATATTTATTAATTCTAACAAAAAAATATGATTACTCTATTTTACTTTTAAATTTTATCTTACATTCTTATAAAAAAAAAATTAAAAATTTTTATGGAAGTCCATTTAAATCAGAAATAGAAAAAGATGATTATAAATTTTCAATATTAAATCAAATAATTTCTTCAATGAGAAAAGGAGAATGGATATTGCTAAAAAATTTAGATTATATTTATGGAGCTTTATATGATTTATTTAACCAGAATTTTTTAGTTAATGAAGATAAAAAATATTGCAGAATTTCTTTAAATGAAAATCAGAATTCAGAATATTATGTAAATAATAATTTTAGATGTATTATTACTTCAAATCAAAATCCTTCAGATTTACCTCCTCCTTTTTTAAATAGATTTGAAAAATATCAATTAATAATTAGTAATATTTTATCACAAGAAGAATTTTATTTTATCAATAATATTCAAAGTTGGGTTTATAAAATTTTTAATTTAGGTAATTTAAAACAATCTAAAATTATAAACAATAAATTAAGTAATATTTGCTTTTTAGGGTATAATAATGACAATTTTTTATATAGTTTAGCTTTGAAATATGTAAAAAAAGAAAAAGGAAATGAAATGTTTAAAGAAGATTTATTGGCTATATCTAATATTAATTTTTTAATTTCTATGGTTATTAAAAAAGAGATTTGTGATAAACAAGAAAAAATTGAAATTAAAAAATATATTAATTTATATAATCGACAATGTCATTATTCAATTAATGATTTTTATAGAGAACATCAAAATTATAAACTTGTAATTCTTTATACATATTCAAATATTTTAGAAGAAATTAAAATAGAAGATATAAAAGGTATTCATATAAAAACAATTGAAATAAACATAAAATCAATAAAAAGTGAAAATGAATTTTTTTTAATTGTTAATAATTTTTTAGATGATAACGAAAATCTTATAATGATAATTAAAACAGAATATAATAAAGAAAATGATAATAATGAATATTTACAAATTAAAATTAATGAAATTTATGGTAAAAAAATGTTTTCAAAATTATCTAAGAATATTTATATAATTAATTATTTAAAAGCAGGACAAGATGATGTTAATATTCAATTTTTAACAAATTGGAAACAAGTTGTAATTGAAAAACTAAATGGAAATACATATGAAAATATAAATAATATAATTAATTCAAGTTCTGAAGAAATTTTTTCACAATATTATAATCAAAAATTCTTTGTTAAAATGGTTCATAAAATATTGTTTGAAATTAATTATATATTTGATAAAAACAATCCTTTATTAAAATATCAAATTTCAAATCATATTTCATATTTTATTTTACTTTTATCTGAAAAAAATTCAAAACTTTTTGAATTTTTAAATGCAAAATTATTACAATTAATTGGAAAAAGAGAAAAAAATGAATGGAAAGAATTTTTAATTGGAAAAAATCAAAATTTATTTTTTAGAGATTTAAAAGAAATAATTGAAATGTATATTTATGAAATTACTTATCCTATTATAAAAGATTTAATAATTTTAATTGAAAAATATGGAGTATTAGATTCATTTTATAAAAATTATGATTTATTTGTGAAAATTTTTAATTTTAATTGGAATCAAAAGCAAAGAATGAAATTAAAAAATATAAATGAAATAAATTTTATTTCTAATTTAAAATTCCCTTTTTCATCAAAAAATATTGAAGAACTTTTAATTTCAAGTAAAAGGTGTTTAGAAAAAATATATATAAATGATTCAATGGTTTTTTATAGTCCTAATAATTATACAAATAATGTGAAAGAACAATATAAACAATATTTTGAAGAAATGAAAACACAACTTTTAAAAGGGAATTATTGTTCAAAAAAAGAATTAAATTTAACAAAAAAAGATACTATACGTTATTTAGATGATATTTATACTTTTTATTATTTTAAAGAATTGAAATTTACTATTTTTAATAAATATTTTGTATCTTTAGTTCAAGCAATTATTCAAATTACTTTAAAAGATGCTCATAGAATTGAATATATTTTCTTGATGCTTTATAAAAATCAAAAATTATTTAAATTATTATATGAATTAAATGAAATAAAAAAAGAAAATGATTATAAAACTTTATTTAGTATTATTAAAGATTTAAGGAATCAACAATTTATTAATAAATATAGATATAATGATGATATAAATAGAAATAAATATGAAAATGAAATTTTCAATTTTATTTTAGAAAAATTTATATTAAGATTATTATCTGAAACTATTAAAAATGAACAACAATTTAATAATTTATTAACTGCATTAAATTCTGGATATGTAAATAATATTTATTATCATCAAATAAAATTTATTTTATTATATAAATTAATGAATCAAAATAAAATTATAAAATATGATAATACAAAATCATTGACGAAAAATGTAATTGAAATAATAAATGAATTTTTAAATGATTCAAAAGAAGATTATGAAAAAGATAATATATTACAATTTTTTAAAGAAGGTTTAATAATTGAAAATATTGATATTGAAATAAAATCAAAAATTATACAAAAATTATTTAAATTAGGAAATATATATATGGAAATTTCTTCAATATTACCTGAATTCTTTATAAAACAAAAATTAATTAATATTAATATGGATAATTTTAAATCAATTAAAAATAATAATTTTCTTAAAAAATTATTTAATTCAATTTGTATTAAAGAAGATATTGCTAGTTTTTTAATATATAATATGTCTTTTTATCTTAAAAATCCAAAAGAAGAAGAATATATAAATTATATTGAAAATGAATATAAAAATTTTAAAGATTATTTAGATGATCTTTTATTAAATCCTGAAGATTATTATAAAATTATATATATTACATTTATTAAACATTATTTAAAAATATTTTCTTTATATTGTAGTAATTTATTAGATGGTAAAATTTTAAATAATGATTATAATGATAATATTTTAAATTTAATAAATGAATATATAATAAAAAAAGGAGATGATAATTATTTAATTCAAAATATTAAAATTTATATATTAAAAATTATAATATCAAAATTAAGTATAAATCCTTCAAATTTATTAAATTATAATATAGAAGAAAAATGTAAAATAAATTGGATACCAAAAGCACAATTAGAAATTGAAAATAATTCTTTAGGATTAATACCTCATATTAGTTTATTTGATAAATCAAGAAAAGAAATAGAACCAATTTTAGAAAATTTAATTAAAGAACCAAATATAAATAATATTAATATATTTATTGAATTTATTAAAAATAATGAAAATGATTGTTCAATAAAATATTCAATTTTAGAATATTTTATAGTTAATAATTATTTATCATATACAAATATAAATTATAATAAAAGTAAAATATATGAAAATTCAAGAGAATTATTTTCAGATAATAATAATTTAAAATTAAATGAAATAATTAAAAATATTTATACTGATAAAGGTTTAATATTTATAAAAAATTTAATATATAATTATGAAAATACAAAAAATGAAAATGAAAAAAATTATTTAATAATAAATGAAAAAACAAAAAAAAATATTGGATTAATAATAATAATAAATATGATATATTCAATATATTTATCATCAATAAAAGAAAATAATAAATATAAATTTATAAATATATTTTTTTCAAATCCAGAAAAAACATTTAAAGAATTATTTATTCCAGGTAATTCAAATGATTTACAAGATGAACATAGAGAAGAAATAATAGAACAAGTAGAAAATGATTTTCAAAGATTTGGAAGAATTGATGGATTATATGAATGTGAATGTGGATATTTATATTTAATAGGTAATTGTACTAGACCTTATTCAAAACAAAAATGTCCTATTTGTCCTAATGATATTGGTGCAATAAGTAAACATAAATTAGTTAATACTTCAAGATGTTTAATTAATGTTGATAATAGAAAACAAGTAACTAAAGAAAATTTATTAAAAGATTTAAAATCTAAATTAAAAAGAAATAAAGGTTATAATTTACAAAATGAATTAATTAATATTAGAGGAATTAATGAATTTAGTATTTGTTTTTATTCTATTATATTTCATTCTATATTTATTTTTGATGATATATTATATAATCAAATTTATTTAAAAATTAAATCAAATATTAATAAAGACAATTATTTAAATATTCATATTGAAAATGCATTTAATACTATTAAAAATATTTTGAATGGTGATTTTAATTCTTATATTATAATTTTAAATTTATTTGAACAATTAATAATTGAAGGTAGTAATGAAAAATATAATTTTAATAGTTATGATGGAAGAAATATATTTGAAAAAAAATTTGAATATAATATTGAAGATACAATTAAAAATCCAGAAAATATTTATAAAAATTTTTTTAATAAATATCAAAATTCAAATAATATATATATAAAAATATTAAATTCAACTGCAAATAAAAATGAAATACAAAAATATAATAAATTATTATTTCCATATTATAATTTTATAAATCAAAATATTTCACATAAATTTAATTTTGAATGGGATGAAATAGTTAAAATGTCATTAAATAAAAATTATCCTTATATTACATTATTAAATAAATATAAAGATCAAATATTATTATTAGGAAATATACATAATATAAATAATTTATCAAATTATTTATTATTATTTTATAATTATAAAATAAGTAGAAAAGATTCTAAAGAACATTTAATAAAAGAAATATATAAAGAAAAAGATGATATATGGAATAAATTTTCAAATTCATGGAAAAATATTTCATATGGATGTATACAATATAAATGTAAAATATTACCTAAATTAAATGAAATAAATTTAGATATGCCATTAAGTTATATATTATGTGATGATAAAGAAATTGGAGGAGGAATGTATATTGCATGTGCTTATCAATTTTTAGGACAAATACAAAATGAAATTATTGATGATATTAAAGAATTTGATAAAAATATTGATATAGATGATAAATTATATCCTATTCAATTATTATCTAAAGATGAAATATTCTCTTTTAATTTTAATAAAATTAAATTTTATCAAACTTTTTATTTTGATTTTTATTCTTATGAACAAAAAATTATTCCTTGTTTAGATAAAATTAATAATGATATTAAAAATGAATTATTATTAATTCATAAAATTAAAAAATGTGATTATGAAAATTTAAATGTAATTCAATATAATTTTGAATTACTTTCATTTAATTTAAATCAACAAAGTAATTTTATTCAAGTAATATTAGAAGAAATTACACAGGAAAATTTAGATATAAAATTATATGAAAAAATAAAAGAAAATTTATCTAAAAAACCATTTTCAGATATAAATGATATTTATATTGAAACACAAATTGTTTGTTGTCAATTAAAATATGAAAATAAAATTGACAAAAATAAAAATTTAATTAATTATATAAATGAAAAAAATATGAAAACTCCATTTTTAAAATATGAAAAATTTATAAATGAAATATTATTATGTAATATTATTGATTTTTATGAATTATTAGAAAATTTTATTTTTGATAATATAATTGAAACAATATCTCCTGATTTTAAAAATAAAATAGAAAATGAAAATGAAACCGAAAAAAAATTAGAAGAAATGTTTCAACCTGAAAATAATAATATTTATCCTTCATTAAATCAAACTATTGATGCAATTAAAAGATTTACTGTAAGATGTTTATTAACTGATATTGAAAGTAAATTTAATTTAGTATTATATATTGTTAGAGGAGATTTTTGGAATATAGATATTACAGAAGAACAAATAGATAATTTTTCAAGAGATTTTCCTGAAGAAATATTAATTAATAATACTTACGAATTATATAAAATGTTAATCAAAATTGGAACAAAATTTAAAGAATAATTCATTTTAACAATTATATTTTATATTAAATAGAACTAAAATTATTTTTATATAAATTAATTTTTTAAATGTCATATTATTTATTATAATATTTATTAAAATTTTAAAAATTGAAATTGTTTTTTTTTAAAAACATAGTAATAATTTAATAAATATTTACCATATTTTAATAGTATAATCATTAGATCCAGTAGCAATATGTCCATTTCCTAAATTTAAAATTACATTAATATAACTAAAATGAGCCATTTCTTTTCTTGAAATTAAAATAAGATTATCTCCTTCAATTTTCCATTGTTTTAATCCTTTATTATAATCACCTGTAATAATCATATTTGAATTTAATATACAAATTCCATATATCCATTTTGAACAAGGAATATTAATTTCTCTTATTTTCTTATATTCTTTTACATTTATAATACTAATCATTTCATATCCAGGAATTAATAATAAATATTTTTTAATTATACAAAACCATGTTCTAATACCTTCTGTATTAAAATTTATATTTTCTATTATTGATTTAATTTTCCTTTCTTTTATATCATAAAAATTAATTTTTTTATCTTCTGTAGAATATACAATTTCGTTTTGTTTTGTTTGAATTATATTACTAATTGATTTAGAAACAGAAATTGAAAAATCTTTTTTATATATACTATTATTATTATTATAAAAAATAATAGTTAAATCATCAGAACATGAAACTAAATAATTATTATAAAGTTCAATAATTTTATTAACATAATTTGAATGAATATTTAAAATTTGTATTATTTTATATTCATTTTCCTTAATATCAAATAACTTTATTGTTTTATCACCTGATGATGATGCTAAATTTCCATTTTTTAATTGAATTAAACAACTAATATAATCATTATGTTCTTTAATAATTATATCAGGTAAATAAATTTCTAGATTATAAATTATAATTGTATTATCACGTGAACCGGATGCAAATCTTCCATCATTTAAAAGAGTTAAACAATAAATATAATCTTGATGATTATCTAAAGTACATAATGGATTTTTTAAATTAATATTAAAATTTTTATACAAATTTTCTTCATTTTTAATATTGTCATTATTAATATTATTTTCATTTATTTTGTTTAATTCTTTTTGTAATAATTTTATCCTTTCATTTTTCATTTTAATCATTTCTTTTAACTTCACTATTAAATTTTTATAAATTATTTCATCTTTTTCTTTAACTAACTTTTTATTTTCGATTTTATTATTGTTATTAATTCCATTATTTTTATTATTTATTATTTCTTCTAATTCAATATCTATATACATTTCTTTCCTAAACATAATAACAATAATTTCAAATATTAATTTATTTCTTTTCTTTAATTTAAAACTCTTAGCATCACATAATTCTTCAAAAAATTCATCATTATTTAACCCTATAAAATTAGAATTTTCTAATTTAATTTCATAAATTGACTTTTCACCTATATATTTTATGTTATTTGATAATAATTCAATTTTAATTTTCATTTGATTATCGTTTAATCTTAATATACAATTATAAATATTTTTATTAAAAAAGATTTCAAATTGTTTTTCCTTCATTAGTGATTTTGGAGCATCCATTAATTTATAAAGAATTTATATATTTTATTTCACATAAATTATTGTTTCATTGAATATTTTAACATTTTATAGATTAATATTTACTTATTTTAATATATCCATAATAATTAATTAATTTAATTTTAAATTTAAAATTTCTAATTTTTTTTAATAAAAATTAATATTAAGGAAATTATGTTTATTTAAAAAAATAATAAAATATTTATTGATTTTAAGATACATTTTAATTTGTTTTAAAATTTTAATTAATATTTTAAAATTATTTAATATTATTTTTATTTTAAATATGGGGATTGGGGATTGGGGATTGGGGATTGGGGATTGGGGATTGGGGATTGGG
>JAJMZS010000081.1:0-15614 GCA_023807205.1 Isotricha prostoma | reverse complement strand
CAATCCCCAATCCCCAATCCCCAATCCCCAATCCCCAATCCCCAATCCCCATTGACATTTTTTCTATTTTTTTTATATATTATTTTTGAATTATAATATTTCTATTATTTTTTATTTAAAATTCTAATATAATAACATAATTTTATAAATTATAATTTGTAAATTATAATTTTTTATATAATTTAATAGTTTATTTATTAATCTACTTTTTTATTTAATTATAACCATATATTTTTAAAAATATCATCAATTTAAAAATTATTTGTATAATCTTGATTTTAATATTTATTTTATTTTTAATTATTTTTTCTATTTTATATTTTACTTTATTTATTTTCATTATTTTTTTTTTCAATTGAATCAACTTTTTTTATTTTCCTAGGGCTAATTGATTTAGTTAATTGCATTTGTAAATCTTTAACTTCCTGATTAGATAAAAGAGATCTTTTTGTTAATTGTTGAATTGTCTGACTTATAAGAGAACTTTGAAAAGATTGAGTAGTTCCTTGCATTGTTTGTTCTTTTTTAATTTTTATAATATTTGATATATTATCTTTAATAGATGATAATAAATTATGATATTTTTTCATTATATTTAAATCTTGTTTTTTTTGATGAATAGTTTTTTCACTCAATTTTTTTTCTTTTTCATCATCAATATTTTGATTAACAGTACTATTTTTTCTTTTAGCCTTTGTTATATTAGAATAAAAAGGTGAAGATACAATTCTTTGAATATTAAATATTTCACTATCAAGATCTTTATCTAATTTTTGAGCACTTGATATTATCGAATTTACAATTTGATATTGTAAAAATGTATTTTTACTTACTTTTAATTTTTCCATTGCTTGATTTAAGGCATGAATATTATTATAAATAAGTCTTCTAAGATGACTATTATGAATAACAACAGTTTGAGGAAGAAGTTTTCTCATTGTTTCTAATTCAACATATTTAATTCCAAAATCTTTCTCTGTAACAAAATTTTCTAATATTTCTAAAATCATTAAATTCTTTCTTATATGACTTGTATATGCTTTTGAAGCATTTTCTCCTTCACTTATATTTTCAACAAGCATTACTTTTTTATCTAGTTTAGTATGATCTACTTTTTTTAAATATTCATTTCTTCTTTTTAATTCTTCGTTTATTTGTGCTTTTTCATTTGATTCAAAATAAAGATATGCTAAAAATAAAGTATGAATATCTTTTTTATCTTCTGGTTTAATATTCGAATGAATAAATTTTAAAAATATTATAACATCTTCATTTGAAATATTTTTTTTTATTCTTTTTAATTCAGATATTTTACCTTCATTTTCTACAAATACATTTATTATACAGTAAAATATATCTCTTAAATAAATATATATTAAAAAAAATAATCCACCAAAGAACCATTTAAGTCCATCTAAGATTTTTCTTGCTGTTGAAACTTTTAATAAAGTTTGATATTTTAACATAATTAAAGTTCCTCTAAAATAACATATTGGTATTAAAATTCCTGTATAAATCATAAATATAATCATTATAATTGGAAAATAAAATATAATATATACACATTTTGTTACAATCATATTAAATTTTTTTTTATCTTTTATACACAATTTTAAAGGTAAAAAAAAAGGAATAATTAAACTAAAAGGAGAATATAAAAAAATTAAATATCCATAATTTTCATCCCATTTATATTTTCTAAAATATTGAATTAATTCTGCTCTATGTGTAGCATCAACTAAATTTGCCATATTTTCATATACATTTGATAAAATAGCAATAATTAAATTGACTAATAATACACCACTAATACAAAGATATACCATATATAAAACTGAACCAAAACCAAGATATTCTTCACTAAAATCATTTAAATTAAAAGTATTTAAAAATCCACCAAATAAAGTAACAATACTTGTTGAAAATTTAGAAAAACCTTCTGATTCATTTGAAAAAATTGCAGTGAAAAAAGCAGCACATGCACTTAAAAATAATGCAATAATAATTAAATATTTTCCTAATAATTTTCCCATTGAAAAAATCATTCTAATAACAGGTCCCATTTCTCTAAATGTTAATAAAACACTACAAATTTTAATCCAAACTAAAAAATCATTAATTACAAGTATAATTACTCTTAAAATAAAAGCACGAGATGATGTATATTTATTAATTTCTGTATGTAATTCTTTTAAAAATAAAACTTGGAGATTATTAATTAAAGCATTATATGTATGAGGAATATTTTTAATTCGATATGCATCTACAAGAGTTCTTGTATCTAATAAAATTAACCAACCAAATATACAAATAAGAAAATCCATAAGAATCCATGAATCAAAAATAATTCTTCTTTTAGTTTTATATAAAAATAATAAAAATACAAAATTATGATATACTAAAAGTGTAATTAATACTAAATGAAGATTCAACATATTTTTTAATACATCTGATAATTCATAATAATTATTTAATATTTCTCCTTTTGCACTCAATAAATAAATAAAAAGATTATAATTAATCACACTTAAAATTACAATAATTCCAAAAGGAAAAAATCTCATTGAACAAGAATCAATCCATGCATTTATTTGAAAACTATATACTTTATTTTTATCAAATAAATCAAAACTTGAAAAAGGTTCACATGGTTTTTCTTCTCTATCAATAATATATCTATGCATTGAACTTGCTGAATAAATAGAATTTTTACTTAATTTTCCGTCCCACATTTTTTTTACTATTGTTCCAATTTCTGGAGTTTCTAATAATCCAAAAATTTTATTTTCACTTGCAATAACAAAAGCGCTTCTTCCTCTTGTATCTTTTTGTAACATTAAATATTCAATATAACTAGTTTGTTGATTTGATTCTTGTATATTTTTACAATATTCTTTTAATTCTGCTGTTAATTTTTCACATCTTGATGCATTTATTGATGAAACTTCTTTAATTTGTTCAATAAATTCACAAAGTAATAAACAAGTTAAAATTGGTGAATGACAATTTAAAATATCTTTTGTTTTAATATTTTTCATTACATTTTTACATAATTCTTTTGTTAAATCTCTTTTCCATTGATTTTTATAAATATATTGTAACATTTCTGCAGCATAATATAATTTATCACCATATTTTGTATATTCTTTCACAATAAATTCTTGAATTTTACTTTCTGCTAATACATGTCTACATTCAGTTTTTCTAACAAAATAAACAATTAATTCAGGAACTTTTTTATAAATTACTGTTCTAAAATAATCAGGTTTACTAAATAAATCTTCTGGTAAAATTGATGTTAAAAGACTTATTTGTTCAAAACAATTATATTGAAAAAGAGAATTAATTAAAGTAGGATCATTTTGTATATCTTTCCAAAATATCATTTTTGATAATTTACTATTTATTCTTGCTAATGAATCAGGATCTTTTGCTTTATTCATTAATATTTTTAATACATTGTTAATTGCAAAATTAGCTTTAAAAGTTTTATGATCAGTAACTTCTCTATTAATTTTATTTGGACTACTTATAGTACTTTTATTATTATATAATTTTCTAGTTGAAAGTTTTCTTGTTTTAATACTAAAAGATATATTATTGTCTTCAGATACTTTTCTTTCCCAAACATATTTTAAAAATTCCATACTTTCATTTTGTGCTGCTACTGCAATTGTATTAATTAAATCACTATTTCTTATACTTTTATTACCATCTAAAAATACAATTGCTAATTTTTCAAAATCCATTTTTAAACAACATTCAATTGTTTTTAAAAATTGTTCTAAATCATTTCCAAATGATAAAATACTATCATTACTATGAAATGAATTAAATTGTGTAATTTCTGAACTAAATATTCCAGTATTATCTAATATTAATTGTTTAAAAATAGTATAATATCTAAAATTTGCAAGATACCATGCTATAATTTTTATTTTTTCTGGTTTTTTTGGATATAATTTAGATTTAACTATATTTTCTAATATAACAAATTTTTTAGGTAATTCAATTTCATTATTTATATGTCTTAATAAATTATATTTATTAGAATTTTTATTATGAACTAATTCACCTTTTTCAAAATCTAAATTAGTTTTATTTAATCCACGATATAAAAAATTAAAAATAAAATCTTCTTTAAATTGATAACATGGATCTTTAATAATTTTTAATAATAAATTAAATTGACAATTTTCAACCATTTCTTCTAAGAAAATATCACTTGGATACAATGCATCTTTATTCCTATAAAATTGTTTAAATCTTTCATCACCTAAAATTTTAAGTACATAATCTTCCTCTCCATTTTTAATCGCAGTAATAACTCTTTCATAATCATTTTTAGTTCTTTCTTTTACTTTTTTTTTAACTTGTTTTAACTTAGTCCATACATAATTTATTGTTTGTTTATCCCAAAAAATTGTATTTGATGTAAATATTGAATTATTAAGAGCATCAGGTTCAATTTGTTTACTACAAGAACTTTTTGTTCTTTCAAAAAAAGAACTAAATGATTCTGCATCTTTACTTTTAATTTCATGTACTTTTTCTAAATATAATGGATGAAGTCTTCCTTTTGTTACTAATGTATATGCTTTTTCTCCTAATTTTGAATTTTTTTTCATTGTATTTCTTTTTGATGTATCTGTTTGAGTATATACTTTAATAATTTTTCTTCCTCCTTGATTTTTCATTTTTTAATTTAATAAAATCAATAATGTATGAAAAATAATACAAAAAATATAATTATCATTTCCATTTAACATATGAATATAATTTTTTTTATTTTAAAATATTATGTTTTTGAATTATATTTTAATATATTTTTTCTGTTTTAAATATTAGATTTTCAAAGGGAAAATAAAGTAATTAAATTTAAATTTAAACAATGAAAATTAACTGATTAATTATAAATCATCTTTTTTTTCATTAATTTTTTTATTAATTACGTCATTTAAATGTTTTAATCTTATTTCAATTAATTTTTTTTCTAAACTTATTATTCTTTTAACATTAATAATTTTTTGACTACCATAAAACACTTCATTATACTTTCCATCTGTAAATCTATCATATAAATTTAAATAATCTTGTAAATTATCTTTCATTAAAATATATTCACCAATTGGATTTTTTAAATATTCTTTTATCTTTAATTTTAATTCAGTATATGTATCAATAATATTTTCTATAAATTTAGCATCACTAATATCATAATTTGTCATAATAGGTTTAATCCAATCTTCTAAATTTAATCTTTTTCTAATAAGATTATTTAAAGTTTCAACATAATAACTCCCAATAAAATTATTATTTTCACATGTAAAACCAAAATACATTAATAATGCTTTATTTGGCATTTGTTTCATTTGAATAATTATTTCTTTATCCTTATCAATACTTCTAATTGAAGTAATATTAAAAGTATGAGAAATATTATCAAATGTATATTTAGCATCACTATCAATTTCAAAAACATTTCTTTTAAATAAATCAAAAAATGGTATAACATAAGTAATATTATCTAAATTAATTGAATTTGATAAAATTAATACTCTATATTTTAAAAATGCTTCTTGATCAGCTGAAACAAATTCTAAAGTATTCATTAATATTTTTTGCTCATTTTCAATTGAATCTATACCTCTTTTTATTTCTTCATATAAATTTGTTGAATATAAAAAATCAATTTCTTCTTTTGAATAAAAAATGGGAAAATTATCTAAATTTGTATATTGATATAAATCAAAATATTTTCCAAATAAATTATATAATTTTCCTTTTTTAGTTCTCATAAAATGTTCTATTATAGTAGCCATATAAAATAATTCTTTAGTAGAATAATATTGAATATATGGATTATCTATTTTTAATAATTTTTCCCATAAACCATTAAATTTACTTTTAGTATTATTTTGAAATATTTTAGTAAATAAATTTTGATTAATTAACATTTTTTCTGGAATTGATATTAAAGTTGTATTATTTTCAATTTTTTCTTTTGATGTAAAATAAGGGAGATTATGTTCTCCATTTGTAGGATTTAATTTTAATAATGGATTTATATATATTTTCTTTTTTTTTGCCCAATTTAATAAATTTTCAATCTCATTGAATTTTTCTTTATCACAAAATACAATTTTTAATAAAAAAATCAAATAAAATATTTTAAAATCCATTTTCATTTTTTTTAAATATATTTAAAAAATAATTAATTATTATATTTAAAATATTTCCTCAATTTGAATTTGATCTTTAGGATGTTTTTTATTATACTTTTCTCTATTAATTAAAAATTTCATTAATAAAATTAAATTAATATTCACTCTCATATCATTAATACTTAAAGGTTGCATTGTAAATGGACATAAAGGATTAATTTTTAAAGCTCTAACAATATTTTCATTTTCTATTGTTATTCCATAAGGACTAATTAAAGGATATCTAAAAAAAGATAAAGAAATAGGACAAGAAATTAATTCTTTTATTTTTTCTGGAGTATTATTTAAATCATTTTCTTTAAAAATTAATTGTTTTTTATAATTAAAAAGTTTATTTTCAACTTTATCTGAATTAGGATTTAAAAAACCTAATTTCTTTGATATATATTTATATAAATAAAAACCTGAAAAACATCCACTTCCATAAATAATAATTTCTTTTATCATTATTTAAAAAATTAAAAAAAAATTAATAAAAAAAAATAATGTTCATTTTCATTTTTTGTGTTTATATATTAATCAAATATATTTTATCAGATTATACAACAATTGATTCAGAGACTATTGTAAATTATGGAGGAGATCAAGTAATTTCTATATCAATAATAGAAAATGATTTTTCAACTCTTTCAATTACATCAAATGGTTATTTTATAAAATTTTATTCTGATTCATCAAGAACTTTAGGAGAAAATAAGGGAGTTGATTTTCAATTTTCAGGAAATTCTTCTGATGGATGTCAACTTTCACAAGATTCAGCAGTTTTATTAGATTCAGGTAATAAAATAATTAGAGTGTTTAATTTATCTACTGAAGCAATTATTCAAAATTTTCCTTTGAGTGATTTTGATGATAATTCAGTTTCTCTTTCTTGTTCATATGGAAATGATAAATTTTCAATTGCATTATCACATTCAAATCAAGCAAAAATATTTTGGTATAGTAGTACTTCTAATATTTTATCAAAAGATATTAGTACAGTTGCTTATAATATTATTTCTTGTTCAATGTTTACTAGTGTAACTTATACTGTTTGTTTTTATACAGATGATACTAATCGTCAAAATTCTTTTTTTAAGTTATATGATGAAAATTATGTAGTAATAAAATCAGGTAATGTAAAAACAATTAATATGGAACATAAAAGCACAAGTGATGCTGGCATAACAGAAAATTATGGTATTATTTCAAAAAGATTAGATAGTGATAAAATAATGTATTGTGAATTAAAAAATTTAGCATGGTATAGATTTCAATTTTATTGTAATGTAGGATTATTAAATCTTTCTTCAACAAATATTTTTTATCTACATTCAACTCAATCAGATTTTGCAGTACTTCATTCAGTATCATCAAATATAAATCATTGTTTTATAGGAATAAGAAGTGATTCTATTTTCCCAACAACATGTAGATATAATGATACATCAACAAATCAAGAAACTAAATATTCTACAATTTCATTTGTTACATATTCAGAAAAAAAACAATTTTCTTTTTTTAATGGAAATGTAACTAATGGAGGAACTACAATTATTAATATCACATCAAATAATAATACTATTATCAATGTAATTCAATTTAATGATAATGGAATAGGATATTTATTTAGTGATGGAACTCATACAAAATTATCATTATATTTTCCTAAATGTTCAAATAGTTTAAATAATAGTTTGAATAAATATCGATATTCTAATACAGAATGTAAATCATCAGATACTCAAATTGATGGATATTATTATGATTCACTATATCATAAATTTATTCAAATAAAAGAAGGAGCTTCAAATTGTGATAGAGATTCAATAACTTTACAACTTAGATGTACTTGTAATGTAGCTAATAATTATTATAATGTACCTAGTGATTATATAGGAAATGATAAATGTTGGAATAAAAATCCATCACATAATTATTATTATTTTGATAATTCATCTAAATCTTTTATTAAATGTTATACTGGTTGTCTTATTTGTAGTTCAGGAACTCAGTGTTCTGAATGTGATAATCCTACTACTTTATCAACTACAAATAATTATTATTATCCTATTCCCCCAACTGGTACAATATTAAAATGTATTGATAAAAATTCAAATGAAAATGGATATTATTTTATTAATGTAAATCTAGGATTTGGTACATGTTCAGATTCATGTAAAACTTGTAGTAATACTTCTAATTCCCCATCAACTCTTTGTACTGAATGTAAAGAAAACTATTATCCAAAAAATACAGGAACATCACCGAATTTAGAATGTGTTACTGGTTCAATAGATTATTGGTATTATAATAATTCATTATATATGGCATGTGATGAAACTTGTAAAACTTGTACTAATATATCAATGGAAAATTCAAAAAATAAATGTACTGAATGTAAAACAAATTATTATCCTCTTGCAGATTCCTCTACAAATGATGCAAATTCTCCTTATGAATGTAGAAATTCTATTACAAAACCAACAAATACAATTTTAGATAATGGTATATATAAATATTGTAATTCAGCATGTTTAACATGTACAGCAATTGGTACTGATAATATACCACATTGTACTCCTGAAAAATGTTCATATAGTTATTATCCAATGGATTATGATAATACAATATGTATTAATGAAGTAGTTAAAAATAATTATTATCCTCATTATTATCTTTATACTTCAGATAGATTTTCAGTTTATAAACAATGTAATGAATCATGTTTAACTTGTAAAGGTAATCCAAAAGTTTGTATAGATTGTGCAGTTGGTTATAAACCATTATATCCTTATTCAGATACTAAAAGATGTTTTAATGATTCAACAAAAAGTTCAATGTTTTATGAGACTAATATTGATGGTGAAGATGTATATAGTATTTGCTATAAAAATTGTGATACTTGTAATAGAGCAGGGGATGATACTGATAATAATTGTACAACTTGTACTGTAGGATATATTGAAAATCCAGATAAAGTTGGTCAATGTGAAATTAAATGTGAAGAAGGACAATATTTTTATATAGAAACAGCAAATAATTTTAAATATATTTGTACTAATGAATGTCCAGTAAGTTACCCATATTTAGATGAAGAAAATTCTCGTTGTTATTCAACTTGTCCTTCATCAAAACAATATATTTCTGAGAAAAAATGTATAACTTCATGTCCAACAGGAACTACATATGATGAGAATAAAAATTGTATTACTGGTGATAAATG
This sequence comes from Isotricha prostoma, assembly GCA_023807205.1. Taxonomy (NCBI): domain Eukaryota; phylum Ciliophora; class Litostomatea; order Vestibuliferida; family Isotrichidae; genus Isotricha; species Isotricha prostoma. The sequence continues at coordinate 6,185 of JAJMZS010000081.1, read as the reverse complement.
TTTAAAATCTTCATATACGATAAAATATTCATTAATGGAAGTAATAAGTAAAATATCATCAATGATTTCAAATTATACATCATTTTATTCTCAAATTACAACTCATGTAAATTTATATTATCAATCTGATTCAATATATAAAATTGCAATATATAAAAAAGAATCATGTTTAACTGAATTAGAACAAGAAATTTCAATTCCAGATTTTTCAAGTTGTTTATCAAAAATAAGAAGTGCTCATCCTGAAATATCACAAAATTCTCCTTTTACAATATTATTATTAAATATTGAAAAAACAAAACAAACAGAATATAAAATATATAATAGTGAAAATGGAAAAGAACTTTCAAAAGAACCTTGTTCAGGAGATAAAATAACAGTTACAGTTAATATTGAAAATGTTGAAAATATTAATATTACTCAAGCAAAGCATTTTGCTGATTTAGGAATTAATGTTTATAATTTTAGTGATCCTTTTTTTAATGATATTTGCTTTGAATATACTGCTGAAAATGGTAAAGATGTTACTTTAAAAGATAGAAAAAAAAATTATTATCAAAATGTTTCTTTATGTGAAAATGATTGTGAATTAGAAAGTGTTAATTTAGATACTTTAGAAGCTAATTGTTCTTGTAATGTTAAAACTGATTTTTTAAGTAATGTTTTAGATAATGCTGTAACTGGAGAAATTTTAGAAGTTTTAAATGATATTAATGTTGGTTCTATAAAATGTTATAAAAATGTTTTTGATGCTGGTCATTTTAAAAATAATCTAGGATCATATACTACGATTATTATATTTTTTACACAATTACCTTTTTTCTTACTTTATATTAAAAATGGATTATTTTTTGTGAAAGTTAATTTATTAGATTATATTAAAATGAATCCACCTTTAAAAGGAAATAATAATATTGATAATAATGATACAAATAGAAATTTAATTGATTCTCAAAGTGAAAGAGTAAATAAAAACATAAAAAAAAATCATCCAAAATTAAAAGATGATACTGTAATAATTACATCAGAATTTAATAGAAGAAAATTTGAAAGTGAAAGTTGTGATGAGAATAATTCAATAGATAATAATGATAATAATATTAATAATAATAGTTTAAATGATGAATTAAATTATATGGAATCACCAGAACAATTGGTCAAACCTCAAAATAAATTATTTGAAATTGCTTTAAACGATAATATTACAGAAGAAAGTATTGAAAGTAATTCAATTTCAAAATCAAATGAACATAATAATACAATATCATCAAATAATTCATCTAAAAAAAAAGACAATTCATTAAGTTTTAGTTCAAAAGAATCAGAAAATAAAAAAAATATAAAATACAAATATAAAAGTATAAATATTAGAAAAATAAAAAAAAAAAATGATAATTCTGAAAATAAAGGTAAAGAAGATGAAGAAGAAGAAGAAGAAATAGATGATGATGAATTAAATTCAATGGAATTATATGATGCTCTTATATTAGATAAAAGAAAATTTTGTCAATTTTATTGGCAACAATTACAAGAAAAACAAAATATAATAAATACATTTTTTAGTGATCATCAATTTGAATCTTTTCCTATGAAAATTATTATTTTTTTTTTTGGAATTGCTTTATTTTTTGCATTAAATGCTCTTTTTTATTCTGAAAGTTATGTTTCTGAAAGATTTTATACTGAAAAAATTACTTTTATATTTTTTTTAAAAAATCAAATTTATAGAATTGTTTATGCATCATTGTGTGCTGAAATTGTTAATTTTTTAATTCATTTTCTTGCTAATTCAAAAGATAAAATTGAATTGTTGATTAAAAAAGAAAAAAGTTCTGATGGTTTTAGAATTGAAGTTGTAAAAGTTTTAAAATCAATGAAAAGAAATTATATAATTTTACTTATTATAAATTATTTATTTATTATATTCTTTTGGTATTATTTAAGTACATTTTGTAATGTTTATAAAAATTCTAAATGGGATTGGTTTGAAGGAAGTATAATAACATTTATAGTAATTGAATTATTACCTTTTTTTTATTGTTTATTGATAACTTGTTTAAGATTCTTGGGACTAAAATTTAAAATGGAAGGAGCATATAAATTAAGTCAATGTTTATCTGATTAATTATTTTATTAATTTTACATTATTATATTTTTGTAATTTTTATTTTGGTATTTTAATAAATAATTTATTTTAAATAATATTAGTTTAAATTTATATATATAATATATTATTGTATACTATCTTTTGCAATTAATCTTTCCATTTCAACATTTAAACTTGTAGAGTATATATCATTTATTTTTGAAAAATTAATTAAAGCAAATAATTCTCCTGCTAATAAAATTATATAAAAAATATTTAAAAAAAATAAATTTCCTTTAATATAATTCGTTAAATTTTCACCTTTTAATTTTTTCATATCAATAATTAATAAATTCAATATGGTTAAAATAGAATTTATAATAATAAGTCTATATATTAATTTTGTCATTTCTTCACTATTAACTGAATTATATGAATTTTCCACTCCATTATATTTAAATATACCAATATATGATAAATAAAAAAGACACACAATTAATATTAATAATGTAATTAAATAAACATTTAAACAAAAATAATCACTTAAAAAAAAAAGAGCAAAATGAAGTGAAAGTAAAATTCCAAATATTCCATAAAAATAATAACTATATTTATAAAAATAATAATATATTCTACTATTATCATTCTCTATTTTAAATCCTTGTTGTATTTTTTGAAAAATTTCCTTTTCATAATTATAATTATTATTATTAGAATTATTAATATTATAATTATTATTATTATAATCTAAAGGATTACTTCCATAACTTATTTTAAATTCTTTTTCAATAATATCTTTTTTAATATCATTATTATCTTTTTCTTCTTCATCAATATGATAAAATAATATATTCTCTTCAGGATATAAACTACTTAAATTCATTATTTTATAATATGATTTAGTATAAATTTCAATCATATTATTATTACTCCTTACTATAACTTTATTATGATTAGATAAAATTTTTGAATAAAGTTCTAATCCATTTTGATTAACTTGAATATTTGTTGATTCAATTTCAAATTCATTATTTAATTTTTCCATTTATATATTTTTTTTATATTAAAAAAAATTATTTTTCTTATATTATTATAAAAATTAAAATTTTATTCTTATAAAGACATAGAATTAAGAAATTCATTATAATCAATTAATCCATCACCATTTAAATCAAAATCTAAAATCATTTTATCAATTAATTGATTATCTAATTGAATTTTTAATATATCTTTTAAATCTTTTTTAGTAATTTTTCCACAATTTGTTTTATCAATTAATTTACAAGCATCATTTAAATTTTCTTCCGTTAAATAATTTTTATGATTAAGTGAAATAGCCAAAAATTCAATATAATCAATTTTATATGAATTATCAATATCAGTATTAAAAATATTTTGAATATCATCATCTTTAATATTTTCATTAGATAATTTAATTAATCCATTTTTAAATTCTTCATAAGTTAATTTTCCTTTTTTATTCACATCAATTTCATCAAAAATATTTTTTAAATTATGAATATCTTTATTACAACATTTATTAACAATAAATGCTAAAATATTTTTTTTTAATTTAGGAATATTTTGATATTGTTTTAATTTTTCATGATTAAAATTATCTAAAACACATTTTTCTTTTTTTTGAACTTCATTTTCATTATCATTTAACCAAGGATGTTCTAAAACATTTTTAGCATTTAATCTTTTATTTTCATCACATAACATTTTTCTAATTAAATCTTTAGCATTTTCACTTATATTTTTCCATTCTTTATCAGGAAAATTAAATTCTCTCTTATAAATTTTTTGATATATTTCATTATCACTTTCACCATTAAAAGGAGGAATACCAGATAATAAAATATATAAAATAACACCAGCACTCCAAATATCACATTTTTCATTATAATTACCTTCTAAAATTTCAGGACTAACATAATATGCAGTTCCAACTTTTGTTTTCATAAACTTAGATTTATTATTATTTTTTTCACCGAAAATTTTACTTAAACCAAAATCTATTATTTTAATTTGTGAATCTTCATCTTTTGTTAAAAATAATATATTTTCTGGTTTTAAATCTCTGTGTACTATTCCTTTTGAATGACAATATTCTATTCCTTTCATTATTTGTTTAAATATTATTGAGGCTTCTTTTTCACTATATATTTTTTTTTCTTGTATTCTTTTCATTATTCTATCAAATAATTCTCCTCCTAAACATTCTTCCATTACTAAATCAATATGTCTTTGATCTTCATATATTTCATATAATTTTATTATGTTTGGATGATTACATTCTTTCATTATAGTTATTTCATTATTAAATTTATTCATATCATATATTTTTCTTTTTGTTATGTGCTTACATGCATATTTTTCTTTTGTTATTTTATTTTCTATTTCATATACTTTTCCATATGAACCTGAACCTAATTCTTTTATTTTTATATATTTTTCTACTAATGTTCCTGGGTCTCTTGTAACTATCGTTTCATTTTTTTCATTACTCATTAATTAATATTTATTTTCTTTATTTTTTTACATTATTTGTAAAAATTAGAATTATTATTTCATCTTCTATGAATAAAAACATAAAAAATTTATATCGAATATTTATTTTTTAATGTCTAAAATCAAATTTTTTATTCTTTTTATATATTTTATTAATTGTACTAATATTATTAGAATTCCGTTTTCAATAAAAGAAAATATTGAAAATGAAAATAAATCATTTATGGAAAATTTAATGAAATGTGATATATATACACAAATTACAATCGGAAATCCATCAAAAATAATAAAAACTTCAATTAAATTTAATGATAATAATTTATATTTATCAGGTTCAAATGTTTCAAATCATATATATGATGAAACAAAATCATCCTCTTATAAAAAATTAGAAAATTCAATACAATTTTATTATGAAGATTTTGAAAAAGGAGAAAAAGGAATAGAAAATTTCATAATAGGAAATATAAAATTAAAAGAATTTCCATTTATATTAGTAACACAAGAAAGAATAAATGAAATATCATCAATTGGTTTAAAACCAAAAAGTAATTTTAAAAACAATCCAAAAGCAAATTTAATAGAAGAATTAAAATCTCAAAATAAAATAGACAAAAATATATTTTCAATAATATTTAATAAAAAAGAAAATAATAAAGAACAAACAGGAGAAATAATAATAGGGAATTATCTTCATGAAATTTATAATGATCAATATAAATCTTCAGATTATATATTTACAAAAACTATTGATAATAAAATGACACGTTTTTGGAGTTTTAAAGTAGATCAAATCAAAATTGGTTTAACTTCGATTTTAGGTACAAAAAATATTAATTTAGATATTGAGTCTGAAGTCTTTTATGGATCACTTACTTATTTTTATGAAATTAATGAAACTTTTTTTGAAAGTTATCTTGAATATAAAGAATGTTGGTTTGAAGTTGCTTCTGATAAATATAATAATAAATTTGATTATTATGTTTGTAATAAATCAGTTTTTAATCCAAAATATTTTCCTAATTTAACTTTTATTAGTAGTGATTTAAATAAATCTTTTGTTTTTACTTATCAAGATTTGTTTGTTGAAAAAAATAATCTTTATTATTTTATTATTTTATTCAGTCAAGATAGAGAAAGAATTTATAATTGGATTTTTGGCAAGAAATTTCTTGAAAAATATCATTTTGTTTTTGACCAAGATAAATTAACAATTGGGTATTATACTCAAGTTTATCCTAAAAAATTTAATTGGAAATATTTTTATATTTTAATTGCAATTATAATTATTTTTCTTTTAGGTATTATTTTAGGATATCAATTAATTAAAAAACCAAGAAAAGTAAGAGCAAATGAACTTTTAGATATTTATGAATATATTGAACAAAAAAATTAATATTTTTTTTATTTAATTATAAAAAATCAATTTTTTTAAATAGTAATGTTTGGAAAATATTATATTTTTTTATGAATAAAATTTAAAAATTTTTTTAATAAAATGTTTAATAAAATATTAGATTATTATTTTTAATAAAAAAGATTAAAACATATAAAAATATATTGTTTACATGGGGATTGGGGATTG
>JAJMZS010000080.1:0-16166 GCA_023807205.1 Isotricha prostoma | reverse complement strand
CCCAATCCCCAATCCCCAATCCCCAATCCCCAATCCCCAAATCCAATATTATTTAAATTAAATCATATTATTTTTTTTTAATAATAATTAATAAATTTAATTATTTCATTTCTTTTTAATAAATTGAATTAAAAAAAATTATAATATTTTCCAATGTAAATATATTATTTAATTCATCATAATTATTATTAACTCAAAATAAAAAAAATGAAAATATTAATTAAATATATAAATAAAAAAAGTATTTTTTTATATAAATAAATAAAATATTTAAATAATTAAAAAAAAGAATTTATAACTATATAAATTATATTTTTGATATATCATCATCATCAATTTTTTTATTTTCCATTTCAGCTTTTTTTTCCTTTCTCATAATTTCTTTAATATTAGTAACTAATTTTCCATCTAAAAATTCAACATCAAACTCCCAATTTCCAGTTTTTAATTTACCAAAACCAGAAGGTCTTCCATTTTTAAATTGTCCTTCATAAATTTTACCATTAGCCCATTTAAATCTTCCAATACCTTCCTTAATATTATTAACATAATCACCATAATATTCTCCTCCATCAGGCCATTTATATAAACCTTTACCATGCATTTTTCCATTTAAAAAACTACCTTTATAAGTATCATTATTAACCCAAGTATAAATACCATTTCCAGTAATATTATTATCTTTAAATTCACCTTCATAAGTATCTTTTAATAATTTATATATTAATTTACCATTACCATTTTTTTTATCATTTTTAAAATCACCTTCATAAATATGTTCTGCTGTTTCTTCTTTTCCTTTTCCTTCTTTTTTATTTCCTATAAAATCTCCAATATAGAAATTTCCATTTAAACTTTTTTTAAATCCTTTTCCTGTTAATTTACCATTTATAAAATAACCTTCATAAAATGTTCCTTCTTCATCTATATATCTTCCCCATCCTGTAAAAAAATTTCTTCTGAATGAACCTTCGTATTTAATACCTTTATTTTTTAATAATATACCATATCCATTTCTTTCATATTTTATGTTTATATCACCTTGATAAAATGAATTGTTCTCTACAATTAATATTCTTTGGTAAAATGTTTTACCAAAATCATAATAAAATAATTTTGTTATTGTTTCTTCTGATTCATTAAAATAAAATTTTTTCCATGAATTTGTATCAAATTGATTTTCTATTAATTTTTCTGCTTTTTCTAAATTTATTGTATTATATTTTTCTTTTAATTCTTTTATTAAATAATTTGTATATTCAATTTGTGTCAATTTTATATTTGGATAATTTTTTCTATATTCAAATCCTCTATAATTTTTTTGAATTATAATTATTTGTTTTATTTCACTTTCATCATATAATCTTTCTTCACAAAAACCAAAATATGATGTTATATTTAGTATTTTTTCTTTTTGATTTGTTATTTTATTTTTAATAAATTCTTTTAAATCAGATGGAAAATTTATTATATTATTTGATTGATTTGTATTTTCAATATTTTCATTATTATTTTGATCATTTGATTGTTCAGCTACTTTATTTTCAAGATTTGTTGTTGAATTATCATTATTATTACAAGAACAACACCCTTTATTTCCCATTTAATTTCAATTAATTAATATTTATAAATAATAATTTTTCAATTTTTTCATTAAATTAAGAATATTATTTGTATGAATTAATTAATAATTTCGATTTAATTATTTATTGAATGAATTAAGTAATAAAAAATTATAAAAATAAAAACCATTAGATTTTAGATAAGAATATTATAAATTCAATAATTTTTATTTAAAAAATATGAAAATATTATAAATAATTAAATTCAATGTTTTTATATTATTTAATAGATAATAAAAAATTTATTATAATTTATAAAAAAATATTTATTAAATAATTTTTTTTATGAATATTAAATATTTATTTTTATATATATATTAAAAAAATTTATTCTAATTGTTCTTCAATATATTTTTTCATCTTTTGTAAATTTTCTTGATGAATATTATCAGGAATAACAACTTTAGATTCACTAGTAGGATAAGAACTTTCTTTATTATCTCTCCATTTAAAAATAGCATCATCACTAATAAAATCACAATCTTCACTATTCATAATTTGAATAATAATATGAAAAGCTTCTTTAATTTCACTAATATCAATACATAATTTTTCAATAACACAAATTAAATCAATCATATCATTTTCAGTAGAAACAAATCTTTTAAATAAATTTTTCCAATTATTTAAAAGTTCTTGTAATTTCTTAATATGAGTATGATTAAAATTTTCTCCATTTAAAAAATGATTAAAAATAGGATTTAAGCAAGTTTTCATAGTTTCAGCATTAGTTTTTTCCCAAAAACCACTTTTTAAAGCACCTAATTCTTTAACAATATCATTAATAGATGAATTTTTCTTTAATCCAGTATTAATAATATTTAATAATTCATTTTCAAATTCATCATTTTCTCCTAAATCTTCACTTTCTTCTTCTTCTTCATCTTCATTTGTATCTGTATCAAATTCTGAATTATCATTATCTTTTTTATCCATATAATTTATTTCATCTATTAAATTTGGAGTAGTACATAAAAATAATGCTTCTCTATCATCTAAATTTTGAAAGAATAAATCTTTATCTAAAACATTTAATATTTTTTCATCTTCATCTTCTATTTCATAATATATTCTTTCACTTTCTGAATTTGATTCTTGTGATATTCCCATTCCTAAAATTGAATTTGATATTTCTAAATTATCTTTTATTTTACAATCTCTTGATATTATTGAATTATTAATTTTTGTATTATCACCTATTTCAGTTTTACTTAATATTATACAATTTGATAATTGACAATTTTTACCTATTTTAACATCTTCTCCTATAATAGTAAATTTTAATTGAGATGATTCACCAATTGTTGAATTTTTACTAATTACAATACTATTTATTAATTTTGCTTTTGAATAATTTTCATCTTTTATTAATTTATCAACATAAATACCAAATGATACTGGTTTAAAATTTATATTTAATTTTGGAGATATCATAATATCTTCAATTACAACTGGATGTGCCCATCTATTTAAAATTTCAAAATTTACTTTTAAATAAGATTCTGGATTTCTTATTAATCCAATGTAATTATCTCCTGTTAATTCAAATATATAAAAAGTATCAAAATAAATTTCACTATATATTAAATTTTTATAAAGATGATCTCTTATTGAATGAAAATCAATATTTTCATTAAAAACATTTAAAATATTTGGTGAACAAACACATATATTTGAATAATATAAATTACTTTTTATTTTATATTTTGTAATTTCTTGATTTTCTTTATCTTCTTTAAATATAATATTTTTATTTAATTCTATTTTTATTCTTTCAAATATTGATTCATATTGATAAATTCTAAAAGTATCTGGATTATAAATTACCATATCATCATCATAATCTGTTTTTATATTATTTTCATTTTTATATGTTTTTAAAAGTGAAGTCATAATACATTTCTTATCATGTTTTTTTCTTTCTAAATGAAAATTATAAACATCTTCCATATCTAAATTTGAAATAACCAATCCACTAATTAATATAAAGTCAGTAGAAATAATATTTTCAGAATAAATTTTTCTTAAACAATCACCAATACTATTAAATTGTTCATTGATAAATATTTTAATATTTTTTTTCTCATGAAACTTTTTAATATATTTCTCAAGTTTTTGTCCATTATTTTTTACACAAATTATAATATCTTTTATATTACCTGAGAAAAGTGAGTCAATCATATATTCAATAATTGGAATCCCACAAACTGGAATAAGTAATTCAGGAATATCCATCGATAAAGGATTTAATAATTTAGTAAAAGTTTCTCCTATTATTACTGCATATTTTGTTTCATATATATCTTTATTATCACTTTTTGACATTTGTAAAAATAAATAAAATTTAATAAGATAGTTTTTTAAATAAAAAAAAAAATTAATAATTGTTTTTATTTGTTTTATCAATTAATAAAACCAATTAATTTAATAATTTAAAAAATTAAAAATAAAAATAATTTCTTAAAAATTATTTTTTAATAAATTTCCAAAAAATTATTTATTTAACTTATCCATTTTTTTAGCTTTATGAATATTTTGAATTTTTTTCTTAGCATTCATATAAGCTTCTTCATCAGGATCAAATTGTTTTTCTTTTTCTTTTTCTTCTTCAACATTAACACCATATCTTGCTTTAGCTAACATTAATTCATGTTGATCAATTGCAATACCATATTTTTCCAAAAACCAATTTTCGAAATTTTCAACATATTTAACTTTCATCATTTCAATATTATCTTTTATTTCTCTCATTTCTTCTTTTAATTTATTAAAATTATTTACAACTTCTTTATATTCATCTCTTCTTGCTTTTAAATCATCTAAAAATTGACATTCTTCTTCATCAATTACATTAGTCATTTCATCTGCTAAATTTAATTTATTTTGTTTTTTTTCATTTAATTTTACTTTAATTTCATCAATTTGTGATTTTAATTCTTGAGATTTTTTTAATAATTCTCTAGCTTCATTTTTTTTATTTTTTAAATTTTCAATATTTGTTTTAATATTTGTTTCAGTTTCTTTTGAAAAATCAGATTCATATTTATATAATTTAAATGCAGTATTTTTATCTGGTATCATACCTTCTGGAATTTCTGGTTTTTCTATTTTCTTTTCTTCTTCTTCTTTTTTTTCTTCTTCTTCTCCTTCTTCTCCTTCTTTTTTCTCTTCTTCACCTTCTTTCTTTTCTTCTTTCTTTTCTTCTTTTTTTTCTTCTTTCTTTTCTTCTTTCTTTTCTTCTTTTTTATCTTCTTTTTTATCTTCTTCTTTCTTTTCTTCAATTATAGGTTCACTTTGAACTTTTCCAGTATTTAATAATTTAACTTTTTGATAAATTGTTCTAATTTGATAAAAAAGTTCCTTTGCTTGTCTTACAGAATCAAAATCTAAATCCTCAGTTTCTCCAGTTAAAAATTTTTTAGCAAATTCTTCTTGAACTTTTTGTTCTTCTGGAGTATAAGGATCATATTTAATTCTACCTCTATTAGCAAGTGTATTATGCATAGCTAATTCTTGTTTTAATTCTTTAATTTCTCTTGTATATTTTCTTAACTGAGCAGAAGTATCCATATGAATATTAACTGCAATTACATTAACAACTTTTTTCATTCTACTAGCAAAATGTAAAGTTGATAAAGTTTCTGGTAAATATTTAATTTCAGGCCAAATTGTTGCTATCATAATAGTCTTACAATTTCCACCAATTGAATCTTTTAATATATGAGTTAATTTACTTTGACGATATGGTACATGATCTTTACTTGATGTCTTTTCTGTTAATGCTACGACAACTTGTTCTAAAAATGTTAATGATTTATTTATATATGTTGCTTCTTTTAATGTAACTCCTAATGAACCTGTTTTATTTACTCTTTCTGAACCTGCTAAATCAACAAAATTTAATTTTGATACTATAACTTTTTCAGTTGATTCTATTCTACTTTTCATTTCTAAAGTTATCATAAATAAACAATGAGAACGTGATGATGCTTCATTTAATTGATGTTGACTTATTGTTCTATTTGATTCACCTTCAAATAATAAATTTAAAGCTTCTTCTTCATTAGTTACTTTATGTTTAGTAAGTCCTTTAACAGTTAAATTACCTTTAGCATCTTCTTGAAAAGTAATATCAGGTCTTTGTTTCATAACATTACCATCATCAGGTAATAAATCAAACATAATTTCATTATAAATTTCTAAATATGAAATACTAACAACAAATTCGAATTCTGGTTTAGTTTCCATTTCTTTAAATAAACGACTAATTGCTCTTGGAATAATTCCTCTATAATTAAAATTACTTTGAGAACCACTTATTGTAAAAGTTTTACCACTTCCTGTTTGACCATATGCAAATACTGTTCCATTATATCCCATTACACTTGATTTTATTATATCTGTTACACAATATTCAAATACTTCTTCTTGAGGAACATTATGGAGAAGTTTATCAAATTGGAAACTCCAATTTTCTTTTTGATTGTTTATTAATCCTTCTTTTTCATTTTTAGCCATATATATTGATATTGTGTTGTCGTTTAGATTCATTTTTATGTTGTTTGATGCAAAGTTTTGAGTTGGTCTTGTTCTTAATACAATTTTTATTGTGTTTTCTATTTCTGCAGTTGCCATTAAATTTATATTATTTTTTATATTATGTATTTTAAATTTATTTTATTTTTATTTTAATAAAAATAAATTATGAGAAAATAAAAAATGAATTATCATTTTGTAAATTTTATTTTTAGATAAAATAAAATTAAAAAAATAATTACAGAAAATGTATTGAGAATATTGATTCAATATATATTACAAAATTGAGTCCAAGTTTTTATGTAGTATTTTATAATTTAGAATTAATATTTTAATAAAAATAAAATTATTGAAAATATAGATAAATCAAAAAGAGAAAAAGATAAATCAAAATATATTTATATTTAATAAAAATTATTTTATAAAAAATGAGAATTTAAATATTAATAACAATGTATGCACTAATGGAGAAATAATAAATAAAAAATTGTTTATATATAATTTTAATTATTTTTAAATATAAAATATAATTTATAATTAAGTAAAAAATAAGAATAATTCATTTAAATTTTATAATAATTATTTTTTAAATAAATTTTTTCTTTATAAAATAAATGGAAAGTAATTTAATAAATGATAATGATAATATACAATTTGAATATAAAAAAGAAAATAATATAAAGGGAGAAATTAATGAAAATATAGATACAAATATTTATAATAAGGAAAAAAATAACAGAGAAGATGAATTTGAAATATCAAAAGATATATCATATAAAAATAATATAAATAATAAAATATTAAATCCTGTTAATCAAAAATCAAGAGATAAAAAGAAAGGGCAATCAATAAATCTAATGCAAAAATTAATAGAAACAAAAAGAAATACTCAAAAAAATGAAGATTCAACAAGAGAAAAATCAAATTTTAAAGAAGATGAAAGTTCTGAAATTTCAGAAAAAGAAAATACAAATAAAAATGAAAGTATTGATAATGAAAATTCAATTAAAAATAATATTAATAATAAGAACTTATTAGCTGAAAAATTAAAAATAATTTTTCAAAAAAGAAATAAATCAGAAAATAAAAATAAATTTGATGATTTAAAATATAGTAGTGATTCAAATTCAGATTTGAATGATAATAATTTAAATAATGAAGAAATAAAAACAGAAACAAAAAATAATATTTTAAGTGATAACGATGATGATAATAACTTTAATAATAAAAATAATGTAAAAAGAACAACAGATTTAAATAAGAATGAAGATGAATTAATATCAATTTCATCAAGTGAGGATGAAAATGAAATAAAAAAGATGGAAGAAGAAGACCAAAAAAAAAAAGAAATTGAAATAAGAGCACAAAAATTAATTCAAATGATGATAAAACAAAAACCAAAAAAAGAAAAAGAAGAAGAAGAAGAAGAAAAAGAAGAAGAAGAAAATTTAAATAATGATAATAATGAAAATATAAATGAAGAAAATAATATTCATAATTCAAAATTAAATGAAACTCCAAATAAAATTATTCATAAAGAAACAGAAGAATATGATGATGATTCTGAAAAAGATAATTCAATTAAAAAGACAAAATATAATAAAAATTTATATAATGATTCTAATATTAGTAAAAATAAATTTTCAAATGAAGAAGAATCAGAAAAATCAGATTCAAATAATGAAGAAGAAGAAATAATTAATAAAAAAAAAATTTCAAAAAAAACTGCTCAAATAAATGGTTTAAGAAATATTTTAGAAATGTTAAAAGAAAAACAATTAGAAAAAGAAAGAGAAGAAGAAAAAATAAGAGTTGAAGAAGCAAGAATAAGAAAAGAAGAAAGGGAAAATAGAATTAGAGAAAGAGAAGAAAGAAGAAAAAAGAGAATAGAAGAGGAGAAAGAAAAAGAATTATTAAAGAAAAAAGAAGAAGAAGAAAAAGAATTATTAAGGAAAAAAGAAGAAGAAGAAAAAGAATTATTAAGAAAAAAAGAAGAAGAAATAAAAAAAAGAGAAAAAGAAGCTTTAGAAGAATTAGAAAAAATTAGAAAAGAGAAAGAAAGAAAAAAAAAAGAAGAAGAAGAAAAAGAATTAAAAGAACAAGAAGAAATTCAATTAAGAGAAAATAAAAGACTTGAAGAAGAAATGAAAAGAAAAGAAAATCAAAGAAAAAAATTTGCTGAAATACAATCACAATATGAAAAATTAAAACAAAAAGAAGCAAAAATAAAAACAGAAGAAAAAAATAAAACATCACAAAAATTATCAACATCAAAAATAAGTTCTTCAAATATGAATAATAATAATTCAAATTATTCATTATTTTATAATAATAAAAATATGAATAATAATAATAATAGTAATATAAATTATCCATTTACTCCAAAAAATATAGAAAAAAATAATAATAAATCTTTTAATACAATTGAAAGTGAATTTAAAAGACAAATTTCATTTTCTGAATATCAAACACAAGAAAAAGAATTAGTACTTTTTGAAGAAATTCCAAAAATTCAAGATAGATCTTTTGATTCAGGAATAACTTATCAAAAACCAATACAAACTTATTTTACAAATCAAGATATTGGTACTAGAAGTACTAAAACTTTAATATATTCAAGAAAAGGAATAAAACAAAATTTGAATAAAAATAATCCAAATATAAATAAAATAAAGAATAATAGAAATAATAATAAAATTACAAATTTAAATTCTCCAATTTTAAATAATTCTTTTCAAGGACATTATCATAAAAAAAATCAAAATATTTATTCTCGAAGTCCAGAAAGATATTCAAAACCAATAAAAAATATTATTAATAATAGATATATGATGAATGATTTTGAGAAATTAAATAATTCAAGTTTTAATAAAAATGTAAATAGTGTTTCTTATTCAAATAATAAAAATTATAATAATTTAAATAATTTAAATAATTCCAATAATCAATCTTCATTATCAATTAATTTAGAAGATTTAATGATACTTGAAGAAAAATTAAGTGATATAATAAATGCAGTGATTGCAAATAAAAATTTGAGTAATGAATGTTTTGAATGGTGGAATTATTATTATAATTGTTCATTATTTGGAAAAATTGAAAAAGTATTTAAAGGAAATGACACAAATATAATTAAATCAAGTATAAATTATGAATTATTATCAATAATGATATGTTATGATTTATCATTTGATAAAAATTTACTTAAAAAAGTTTTCATTATGATAAAAGCAATTTTAAATCTCAATCACAAAAATTTAATAATAATATGTGAATATATTTTAAGTAAAATTTCAAATGATAGTTTATTAAATTCATGGGTATACAAATTAAGAGATTTAGTAAATTCAGCAACTTCAATTTCAGATGAATCAGAATATGTATCATTTAATATAGAACCATTATCATTAATAGAAAAAATAAAATACAATACAAATTGTATATCAAATGACATAAAAATGATATTAAAAAATTATCCATATACTCAATTAGCAGAAAATTTAGTATTATTATATAAAAACATTTTAGACAGTTCATACGAAGATCTTAATCAATTTTTTAGAGAAAAAATATTAAGAGTAGAAAATCCAAATGCATCAGTTTTAGCATCAGTAGTATTAAAAGAAAATTCCAATTTTTACACAGTAGCTCCTCCTTATTTAAAAACAAAAAATTTAAAAAAATATACATTAGTATTAGATTTAGATGAAACAATAATAAACTTTAAAATAAATTCATCAAATGAATCAGAAGGAGTTTTAAGAGTTCGTCCAGGAATATATGAATTTTTAGAAACAGTAGGAAAATATTATGAAATAGTAGTATTTACTGTAGCAACTCAAGAATATGCAGATTTAATTATTGATGCAATTGAAGAAAATAAAATTTATTTTGATTATAGATTATATAGACAACATGCTGTTATTATTGATAATGATTTTGTTAAAGATTTATCTCGTTTAGGAAGACCAATTGATAAAATTATTATTGTTGATAATATGCTTCAAAATTTTAGATTACAAAAAGAAAATGGAATTAATATTAGAACTTTTTGGGGAGAAGATCCTTATGATACTGCACTTTTTGATTTAATGCCTATTCTTGTTAATATTGCTAAAGAAGGTGGGGATGTTAGATTTGGACTTAAAAAATATAGAGATGAAATTGTAAGGAAAGTTACTTCAAATATTTCAAAACATTAAAATTAGTTTTTTTTAAATTTTTTTTTTTTTTCTTGTTTTTTTTATATTTTTTTTAAATTGCTTTTAATTTATTTTATTTAGAAGATTTATAAGTTTTATTAAATTTTTTTATATCCTGTAATTGTTATTTATTTTTTTTTTATAATTTTTATTTTTTTTTTTTAATTTTTAAAAACAATTATTGAAAATAAATAAAAAATATATATGGAATTGTTTAAAGATTTTTTAGTAAAAATATTTTTTTAAATTTATAGGAAAAATTAACTTGTTGTTCACAAAATAGTTCAAAGTCAGTTAGTGATATTATTGTAGATAATAATTTAGAAAATGGAAATGATTCAAATCGAAAATTAAAAAATAATCAACAGGAAAATGAAAATGATAAAGAAAGTTCGAATAAAACAAAATCAGAGAATAATAAATCAAAGAAAAAAAGTGGTTTTATAAGAGCACCTACAGTTTTAAATTAAATGTTTTTTGGGAGAAATAAATAAATATAAATCAACAAATTTATAATTTTTAAAGTCTAATTTTGAAATTATAATAGTATATAGATTAAAAATTATATTAATATAAATTTTAAAAACTTATTTTAAAAGATTAAATAATTTTAATTAATATAATATTGTTATTGTTTTTATTTAATTTTTTATTACTTTTTTAAAATTTAATTAATAAATAAAAAATGAATTCTTCTGAAAAAAATATAAAGAAAGAAAATAATATTCATTATATTAAAGATGTTGATTTGAAAGAAAATGAAAAAAAAGATGAATATAAGATAACATCTAAAATAGGAGTTAATAAATTTTCTGAAAAAGAAAAAGAAGAAATAGTAAAAGGTTTATTAAAAGAAATAGGAGTAATTTTAATTCTTATATATAATAAAAATATAAAAACAACACTTCAAGTAGAAAATGAGAAAGATAAAAAAGAAAAAGAAGATATAGAAAAGAGATTAGAAAAATTTAAAAAGCAAATATCATATTGTTCAAAAATTTTAGGAACATATTCTAATAATTATATAATAGAATCATTATTAATTAATATAATGAAGCATATAAAAACATATAAAGCAAAAATATTAGAAATACAAAAAGTAAAAGATTTAATTACAATGACAACATATATTAAAAAAAGTACAAGAATTCCTTCTCCAAATAAAAAAATAATAAAAAAAAATAGAAAAAATATTAGAAGTAATTCTACTTTAAATCATAGTAGTAATAATTTAAAAATTGCTTTAACTACACTTTTTTGTCAAATAAGAGATATAAAAAGAAGTTTAAATAATAGTGTTTCTGATATTGAAGATATATTTAAAATTCCATTAAGTAAAATTAATAATTTTGATGTTAAAGATATTCAAAAGAGTTTATTTTATAGCATTATTCAAAATGATCCTTTAATTAAAGAATGTATTGAAAAATTTAAATTTCATAGTGATTATCATGTTGCAATCAAAGAAATAGAATTTGGAACTGAAAATATTTTAGGAAAAATAATTAAAAAAAGATTTATTTTTAATGATGAAAAAAGTAGTAATATAGAATTAGAAATTAAAGATCAAATTGTAAATATTAAAACTGTCTTGAATAATGATAATATTCCAAATGAAAATAAAATTGATGATACAGATGAATATTTTGAAGATGATGAGGTAAATCAATTTAAAGAGAATATTGAAAACTTTAGTCAAGAATCAAACAATTCAAA
The DNA here is from genome assembly GCA_023807205.1 of Isotricha prostoma. Lineage (NCBI taxonomy): Eukaryota > Ciliophora > Litostomatea > Vestibuliferida > Isotrichidae > Isotricha > Isotricha prostoma. The sequence goes on along the minus strand of JAJMZS010000080.1, from coordinate 4,090 downwards.
ATTAAAATGTTTTGTTTCTAAAAAATGGCTTAATAACCTTATTAATGGACTGAAAGATTGTAAAACAATTAAATAAATTGCATTAAAAAAAAAATTTCTTTGATTGTTTTGGATGTAATATTTTAAAATTAAGTTTATTCATTTTTTTCAAAACATTTTTTATATAGAAATAAAAAATTTTTCAATTCATTTTTTATTAAAACTAATTTTTTTAATTTAAAATTAATTTTTATATTTTTATTTTTAAATTTTAATGGAAAAATTAAAATCTTTTACACCATAATTATTTTTTATTTGAATATATTTTTAATTTATAAATATTTAAAAAAAAGTAATATAGAATAATTATGCGGATATTTATTCTTTACATAATAAATAATATGTCGCAGTAGCATAATTTATTTCATTTTTTCTCAAACAATTTGTTAAATATTTTTTATCATATCCAATATACATTTCAATATCTTTTAATATATCATTTCTAATATCTAATTTATGAGAATATTCTAAAGCAGAATCATTACTTAATGATCTTCCCTTTGGAGAATTAATTTTATGAATATTTTTCTTATCATTTATATTATTACTATTATACATATTTTCATCATTTAATTCAACATTAGGTGAAACAGGTTTAGATAAAGAAATATTATTTGAACTTGTATTATTTGAATCATTAGATTCTTTTTGTGTTTTAATTATACCATTATCAAAATCTTTATTATTATTTAATTCATATTTAATATTTGCTCTTTGTGCTTTTCCTCTATATCTACATATATCATTTTCAATTAATATTTCTTTATTTATTATAATTTCATTTTCTCCTGCATAAGAATTATAAGGTGCTAATATTAAACTTTTTGTATATCCAACTTTTTTTTTATCATCGATTTTAGTATCTAAATTTTTTTCAGTAAAATTTTCAATTAAATTTTCTTTCGTACTATTTAAATAATCAACATCAAATTTAGATAATAGAACTTTCTCAGCAGTTGTAAATAAATTAGCATTTTGTCTATGATTTAAATTAATATTAGAAAGCCATGGATGATTTAAAACTTGATTAATAGTTAATCTTTTCTTAGGATCAACTTGTAACATTCCATCAATTAAATCATTAATTTGAGTAGAAACACCTTCTAATTTATTATATCTTCCACTTAAAATAATTTTTTGTAAATCTTTAATATTATTAGCTTTAAAAGGTTGAATTCCTCCAACCATATAATATAAAGTAACACCAGCTGACCAAACATCACATTCATATCCTTCATAACCTTTATCTTTAAATATTTCAGGTGCAATATATGCTGGAGTACCACAATGTTCATGCATAATATCTCCTGGATTAATATTTTTACTAACTCCAAAATCACATATTTTAACAGTGTTTGTTAAATCAATTAAAATATTATCTAATTTAATATCTCTGTGTACTATATTATTTGAGTGAATATATTTTAATCCTTCTATTAATTGTTTAAATATTATTTTTGCTGCATTTTCTGATATTTTTGATCTTTTTCTTATAAATCCTAATAAATCACCACATATGTATTCCATTACTATTAATATGTGATTTTCTGTTTCAAATGAATCTAAAATTCTAATTTTTTTTATTATATAATATTATTTTACTGTGATACAAATGGATGTCGAAGTCTACTTAATATATCTATTTCATGTTTTATTTTTTGTAATGTATGTCTTGATTTTATATTTTTTTTATTAAATGATTTTATTGCAACTAAACGACCTGAACATATATGTAATGCTATGTTTACTTTTCCAAATGCACCTTTTCCTATTAATCTACCATATTTATAAAAATTAATTTTTGTTGGAGGATAAATTCCTTTTGTATAATGATCTAATTAAATAAAAATAAATTAAAAAAAATATTTTACATCTTTTTATATAATTTGATATATTTTCCATTTCTTTTCTATAATATGATGATTCTTTCATTGTTGATTGAATAGATTGAATTGTTTCATTATTTGGAATATTTAATTGATTTTTTTCATTTTCTAATTCATTTTTATTTTCTTCTATTATACTATTATTATTTAAATTCTCAATATGATTTGAATTACTTGAATTAAAATTAATCTTTTTTTCTTTTTTTAAAATATCATAATTTATTTTTTTATTTTGAACTAAATTAGAATGATTATTATCAGTACTTTTTTTTGGATTATTTATATTATGTTGAGAACTTTCAGGAGAATTAATCAAAGAAATAGGAATTTCTTTTATTATTGAACTATTATTAATTTGTTTTGATGTATTACCAATATTAGAATATTCTTCAATTCTACTTGAAGATTTAGAATTTTGTTTACTTTGAACTGTTGTTAAAGATTTTGCAGTTTTTAATTTTAATTGTAATTTCATTTGAAGATAATCTTTTTCAATTTCTTCTTTTTTTTTACTTGATTTATTACTTAATGATGATATATTTTTTGTTGAATTATTATTTTTTAATCCTGATGTAATATATTCTAAATATTTTATATTATTCATTTTAAAAAAGTTTTTATTTGTTTTATTTATTTGTGAAGGTTTTAATAATTTACTAGTATTAGATGAAACAAATTTTGATGAAATATCTGAAATATTCTTTATATGAAAAGGATGATTTTGTTCTATATTATTTATATTTGAATTAATTGATGGATTTTTTGGTTTTAATAAAGATGATATTGATGGCTTTGAAATATTTATATTTCCTTTTTGATTTGTTATAACAAAATTAGTTATTTCAAAATTTTTTATTATATTTTTTTTTGGATTTGAATTTTTTCTTTCTGCAGAATTTTTTCTTGAATTATCTTTTGAAGGATATGATGTTTTACTTAATTTCTTAAAATCAAATTTTGGATCAACTGCAACAAAAGTACCAGTTGATTTATTTAATTTATATTTTTCTATTAATTGTGGATTTTGTTTTTTTGATAAACAATTATATAAATAACCTTTTAAAGTTATATTATTATTATTTGTATTATTAATATTTTTTCCCTTTGAATTATTATTATTTTTTAAATTAGAATTATTATAAAAATTTCCATGACTTATTGAATTAATAAATGAATATTTTTTAATTTGTGAAAAATCACTTGAAATATTTCCTTTTTCATCCTTTAATTTTGAATTTTCAAAATTAGGACTTAATGGTTTTGAAATATGTGTTTCATCATCTAATGAACTATTACTTCTTTTCATTAATTTACTGTTACTTATATTATTATATAAACTTTTTGTATTATTTTTTAATGAATTTTCTAATTGACTATTACTTTTAAAAAAATTTGAATGAGAAAATTTTGATAAACTATTTTGAGTTGAATGTTGTTTTGAATAAATTTTTTGAATTTTTTTCATAAATAAAGCATCAAAATTATTTAGATTATTTTCTTTTATAAAATCATTTATTTTATTTGATTGTAATATTTGATTATTATTATTAAACATATAATTATTTTCAAATATATTATCTTTCTTTTCATTAAAAATTTCATCAGAATTATTTATTGATTTAAATACATGATTTGGTGAATTTTTTGTTGTTTTATATTTTTGGATTGGTTTTTCCTTATTAATTCCTTTTCTAAAAGTATTAGCAAAATTTTTTGAATCATTTTTATTATTATAAATATTATTATTTGTTTTATGAGAAGTTATTTTACTTTGTTTTGAAAGGTATTTTGTCATATAGTTTGTAAATGGATTTTTTTGTTTTGAAGAAGATCCATAATTCATATTAACTTTAATTTTTTTAATTAACATATTGAATTTAAATTAATTATATCTATGAATTATTTTCTTCAAATTTAAATTTTTAAATTATTAATTATTGATAAATATTTAATTTATATAATTTAAGAATAATTATTTTATCAAAAAATCCCTTTTAAAATATTAGTACTTATTTATTTTTTTTTTTTTATATATGATATTATTTATTATATTTTAAAATATTTTAATTATATTATAACATTAAAAATTCTTTTCAAAATATTAATAATATAATAAAATTGGGGATTGGGGATTGGGGATTGGGGATTGGGGATTGGGGATTGGG